>CAOLHI010004996.1:0-87737 GCA_948474755.1 Ctenosaura bakeri | reverse complement strand
GCCACAAAATGTAGTTAAAGCTGCCAACTTTGATGGCTTTAAAAGAGGACTGGATGAATTCATAGAGGTTTGGGCTATCTTCGATGGCTACTAATAAGTTTAGCTATATATTACCTCCCGTATCAGAGGCCGTTTCCTTCAGTATAGCCATTGCTGTGGAGTGCAAGATGGAAGAGAGTGCAGTCCATGGTCAGTAAGGAATGCAGGAATGTGAATGGTTCTCTGACTTGAATGTTCACAGTAAATTAATAGCACATTGCTGAGGGTGAAAGGATGATCAAGAATACAGCCATAAACACATTCTACATCCATCTGAGCTTCAAATTGCTGATATTCTTAATGTGAAATAAAATATCAAAGACAGAAGATGAACTACAAACAAATGCTTTTGTGTTCAGCGACGATTATACACACACACACCCCTTGATTCTGTAATCATTTTAATTAGTTCATATTGAATCCTGTCATTTTAGATTTTAAAAGATCTAATCAGGGTCATTCCTCCTCCACGGTCATGTTTATAAGCATGCAAGAAAGATAATTAAAATTCTAGTCAGTCTGTCAGAGCACTGTATTTTTAAATACTGTTACATTTATAGCAATTATTTGATTAACCATCTCTCTTTAATGCCTTCCGAGAATATGCTACTTGGCTCTAACTTTAATGAACATATGAATTACATCACATAAAAATTTGTATCTGTAACTCAGTAGGTGGCTATAATAAGTATTAACAACTGAAGAGAAACATCTTTGTGAAATAATGCAACATAGACCACAGTTCTTCAAATGTCACCATTCCCCATATTCGGGTAACTTATTTCATGTGTTCATCTCAGTTCCTCAAAAATTAACCACTCAGATCTTTAATTTTTGTCTAGGGGAGAGGGAGGGGAAAAAAATTCTTTTCCTTTCAAGGTCCACCTTTCCTCGGTGTTACCAAACCCTACCACCTCTCCTACAAGATATGCAATTTTCATAAATTGGACTTATTAATGACTGGAGAACATGACTGGAGTCACGCTGGCTGGAGAGGTGTTTGGGGTCATGATCATGGGGAAAAGTCCAGATAGGAGATAGGATTATGCAGAAAACCCTGATGCTCTTTTAAGTACTTCAGGCTCTTTTTATTTTCAAACACAATGGAAGACAGACTGCCCAGATAAAACAATTAGAGACCATCTTCCAATCTTGCACTATGGAGATCTTCCCTATACACCCTTCCTGACCAAACACTGAGATTGTAATGAATCCCATCAACGTTTTGTCTCTCTGGAGTTAAAGCAATCAGCCCATACTAGACTCCTTTGTCAGTCTCGTGGGAAAGCCATGATGGCTTTGTCAACGCACACCTTCAGGGTATGAAATAGGGTATAAAAATCCTAGCTTCAACCCAAGCCAATTGTAGTATGTAGTATGCGGTACTATGTAGAATGTAGCCCAGACTGCTGTTCCTTTGTGCTACCCGCAGATTGGTGTCTGAGCCCCACCATTGCAACCTCCTTCTTCAACACTGGTAAGTATCACCTTCACTACCCCTCTACCCCTCTCCACTCCCAATCTCTTTCCAACCTTGCGCTTTCACTTTCCAATAGCTGTGTATGATTCTTAATACTGTCTGATTTCTCTTATGTTTTTCGATTCAAATAAAATGCTTTGTTAAACTTTAACTGGAATCCTCTCTACAGTTAGTACTGGTATACATTGGTGAAAAAATCCTGCATTACCCTCCTCTCACAGGCCTCCTTTGAGCTATAATTCCCCCAAATTCTAAGGACATGCTGGCATTATGTTTGAAATCTGGTCTTCCCCACTTCTTGAGATAACATTGGTTAAAACTTGCTGCGATCTGAATTCCAGGAGAGCCAAATGTGGATGGGGCCAGAGCCCAAAGTAGGTGAAGCTAAGACCCTTTTCGCACGGGCTTTCCCGGGCGAAATAGCCCCGTGAGCCGTGCGGGAGTGGGAGCGTCGCTCCGCACGACGCACTCCCACTTCCGGCGCTCTCACAGGGCTGCAGCGGCGCGAGCGCGGGGTTTTTTATTTTCGCTTTCAAGCGAAAATCACCCCGCGCTCGCGCTACGCTCCCGGCGCCCACACGCACTCACCTGTAGTGCGGTGCGTCGGGGAGGCGGCCGGGTCGCGCCTCCTTCCCTCCGCCCATGCGGAAGGAAGGGGCGGGGCGGGGAGCTAGCGCGGCGGATGCGAGAGCATCCTGCTTCGCACGGGCGGGGGGCTGCTCGCGACAGCCTCCCGCTCGCGCGTGCGCACGCAGGGGCGGGCGCGACTGTCGCTCGCTCCTGGCGCGCGCGGGGGGCGGCCGCGACTGTCGCTCGCGCCAGGACCGAGGGACAGTCGCGCCCGCCCCCCCGTGCGCGCGCGCGCGATCGGGAGGCTGTCGCGAGCAGCCCCCCCGCGCGCCAGGAGCGAGCGAGAGTCGCGCCCGCCCCCCGCGCGCGCCAGGAGCGACGGGCTCCTTTCTTGCGCGCGCGGGGGGGTGGACTCGCGAGCCGCCGCCGCCTCCGGGACGGTGCCGTTTCCCAGCTGGTTCCTTCGGCTGCGGAAGGAACCAGCGGGGAACCGGCAGGCTCCCGAACTAGGCTTTTCCTGCAAGCCGCCCGCCCCCGCTCGCGCAAAAAGCCTAGTGCGAAAAGGGCCTAAGACTCATAACTTTTGCTTAGCAAACAACAACCAGAATAAATAGACATTTGCAACCAGGCATTTCTTCTTTGTGAACTTGTGTCACATTCCCTCCATTAAGGTAATGGAAACTGTTGGGCCTGAAGCCCTCTGGGTAGGCCCTGTGTTACATACTCACACATTTCAGTTCAGCCTGTTTTCACACTAACAAACATATTTTGGGGATTAGTTCATGCTGTTGTGTTGCTAGGTCAGGCTGCCCTGTATGCTGCAGTCCTGTGAGAATAGCCAAGGAATGTTAACGATGGGTGCTTCAATCCCCACACCGTCCGGTACCGTGAGGGGAGAGCACAGCCTGATTAGAGACCGACCGTTGCCGTTTTGGGCAGGTAATGAGATTTGGCCATGAGCCTATCATGTACCTGGCCCATGGATGCCTCAGTCATTGGCGTCCGAGGAGCGGATAACCCCCCCCGGCTATCCCCTCCTCAGACGCCAATGACTGAGGCAACCCACCGTGCAGAAACAGGCAAGGGGGGGCCTTGCCTGTTTCTGCATGGTGGGTTGATGGATTGGCAGCCTGTTTTGCCACTCGCAAATATAATCTGTTGGAACAAAGAGAACCCTGCTCCATCATCCGCTTTGCCTTTCCGACGGAGTCAGAGTGTATGTATGCTTGTGTGCCTTTCATTTTTCTTTTGCTTCTTCGCTTAATAAACTGCATCCTCAAAGACCAAAACTGGCTTGGTTCTTGCCTCCCAGCATCTCGTACTTCGAACCTTGCACAGCCGCCCAATCCAGGGAGGGTTGTGTGCACCACAGAAACTGTAGTCCAAAACATCTGCAAAGCCCCAACTCTGCCTTGCTTTATGAAATAGAGGAAATTCCTCAAGAAATGATTAAGAAACCACACTCATTTGGCAAGATGGGAGTACCATGTCACCAAAACTATTAACTGTCCCTCCTACTGACAGTTGTGGGGTCGTTTTCTGATCCAAAAGGATCACAGTTTGCTCTCACCCATATCAAATAGACATTCTAATTTCCAATTCCTTTATATAGGTCTGTTTCCTATATTCCTATATAAGTCTGACACTTGAGCCTCTTAGAGCAATTCAATTTAAGAGTTAAGTATCGTTCCACGCTGAATTTTAAAAGATTGGGAACTGTGTCTCGGGCTGGGTAGTGGGGGAGAACAGTGCTCTGATGTTTTCATTGTCAATATTTCTTAGGCAATTTCTTTCCATTTGAAGTGATTGTATACCCTGGTGAGTACTGAGCTGTGTGAGTGAGTTGACACTCAAAGCAAATGTCAGGAGTATCAGTCGCATGACATTCTTTGATTATTGAATTATATTAGACCAGACAAGCTACTAAAATTTGCTTGATCTCTAAGCACTATGTAGGTAGAAACAAGAAAGAATTCAGCCTTTATGCTATAGATGTCTATAGCTGATTGAAAATGATGTTCAACACTGATTCAGAAACTACAAAGAGCTGTAAATATGCAGTTGCCATCCCTAACTCCAAATGACTGAGTTTCAGAAGGCTCTGTTCTTCTGGTCTTCATATTCCTTGTATGCTTCTTTTGGCATCTTTCTCATCATCCTTTCAAAAATCTAAAATTTCTGCTTTTAAAAATATCCAAAATAATTTTGAGGGACCTTGGAATGTAGAACCCCTTATATGGATAGGAAGATATGGATAGGAAGATAGAACCCTTTACATGGATAGTATGTTTCTCTTCACAGACAAACTCCCTTTTGTTTCATTATGAAATAATGGGGACAATCTGTGAAAAGATTCAACAGTATTTAGTCTTGGTTAAAATGTAGTAACAGAGACATTACTACCACCAGCCTGAGAGTAACCATAGATGTTTCCACACCTGAAATTCTTTATCTAATCTTTGGATAGAGAAACTGTGGGAAGGGAACATTTTAGTGAATTTATCCAGGAAAAGGACTTTCAAATGCCAAATAGAGAAGCAAAATTTGATTGACTTTCTGTTTATCAACATCGTCTCAAATCAGGTCACAAGTATATGACCTAACATAAAGACCTTCCTTTTTACCATCTCAAAGCAAAATGTAGATGCTGTGACTCCAATTCTATCAGCTTCCTTCACCTCCATGCTTTCTTTTCAACATCTTCATGAAGAGCCTTTTGACCTTCAAAAGCAAGCACGATGCGTTTAGCATCTTTTAATCAGTTTAATGAAGTTTTCATCACAATATGGACTTTGGATCAGGACAAGGAGAAATTCTCCATGATTTATTACAGATGGAGATCACTATCCACAATGGCATCAGCACAGCTTCTCCCTCCCCAGGTGTGTTTTATTTTGGTTTTGCTGACAGAGTGAGAAGGAGTTGCAGCAGCAACTGTATGGGCAGTCTGGCTACCTGTATGCTGGCCAAGAATTAGTATCATTCCTAAAAATGTGTAGAGGAGATGGAGCAGGTATAGTGGCTATTATGAAAAAAAAAATGATGGTCACTATTTTGCAGGAAATTTTCTAGAGAAGCTTTCTTTTTCAGAAGTTTAAATTGGGCTGCCAGTATGCCCTTAGATTGCTAGTATGCGGCTTTACAATATTCTATAGATATCCAACATGCTAATGTTGCACATGTAGACTATTAGGCCTTGTGAGGGAACTCAGATGGTGGATCCTGGTTGTGCTGGTGGGGATAATTGCAGCCCTTTCACCAGTTCTCCTGTGTTGCTTGGTCATTCTCCTTTCCTCATTAAGGACATTGCCATAGGACCTATCCTACCCTCCCCTCACTTGTGAACTATCCTTCTACCAGTGGAGGATGTTGTTCTATTGCCAGTGTTAATCTAAAATCCCATTGGTCATCCAGTTTGCCTCTACCCATGGAACAGTAATACCATAGAATCAGAGAGTAGGAAGACAACACAAGGCCATCAAGTCTAACTCTCCACCATGCAAGACTATACCATCAAAGAATTTCCAACAGATGGCTATCCATACTCTGTTTAAAAACCTCCAAAGAAGGAAAGTCCACCACACTGCAAGGCTGCATTTTCCACTGTTGAACTGCTCTTACCAACAGGAAGTTCTTCCTAATGTTCCTCTTTTCCTGAAGTTTGAAGCTATTGCTTTGTGTCTTAGGCCATTTCCACACTACACTCTTATAGCGCTATGATTCCACTTTCAACATCCTATGGAATACTGGGGTTTGCAGTTTCGGGAGGGGCCAATTGGCCCCTCCCGAAACTGCAAACCCCAGGATTCCATAGGATGTTGAAAGTGGAATAATCGCCCTATAAGAGTGTAGTGTGGAGATGGCTCTAGTCTCTGGAACAGCAGAAAACAGGCTTCGTCCATCCTCCATATGACTTCCCTTCACATATTTAAACCTAGCTGTCATGTTGCCTCTTAACCTTTTCTCCAACCAAACATACTCAGCTTCCTAATCCTCTCCTCATATGGCATGGCTTTCAGGCCTCCTACCGTATTAGTGACCCTCCTCAGGATACATTCCAGATAATCAATATCCTTCCTTAACTGTGGTGCCTAGAACTGGACGCAATACTTCAGGTGGGGTCTCACCAAGGAAGACCATTTTTTTTCCTTGTCTCAGACAGCAAAATGTCTTGAGCTAGCCATGGATATAAGCACAACAATTCAGTCTGAATTCTCCTCTACCATGTATTTCCTGAGAAATGACTGGTGTAAAACTTGACGGGAGACCTTCAAGCTTGCAAAAATTGTATATATGGACAACACTAATTCCTGCATGCTCTTCCTCTTGTTGGATCAGGCTTATTTTTAAAATTCCTAGTCTCTCTCATGGCTGGCTCTCTCATAACAAGTGAGATTTAGCAATATTCCTCAGGCATTAGGACTAGCAGAGTCTGAGTTTGAAGGATTTTTCTGGAAAAAGGTAAAAGTGTAGCTGTTCTTCTTCATTGAGTTTTAATAGAGCACAGCAGAGTGCCTTCACATAAAATATATGTTTCTTGGGAATTATTAAGCCTATTGTTAGAAGACTGAAATCAAAAACTTGACTTTGAATGTATATGCAATAAATAAATTGGAGATGTTTTTGTCTCTTTTCATATTCCTTTCCAGTGTTTTTGGAATGTCTATAGACTATGTCTTGAGAAGAATTCAAAGGGAAAGAACTTTTAAAACGTAAATCTGCTAACTGTTTAAAAAGAAGAAAATACTATGCCATCCCCCAAGATGAAGAAAATCTTACAGTAAGCAGTCAAGCTAGGAAGAAGGGGGAAAAAAGAACCTGTACATATGCAAATTAGCAAGATGCAAATTTTTAAAAGGTTCTTCTTATTCCTCTAGTGAACAGAAAACTCTTTTTTTTTCCTCTATGAGCTAGAATAAATAAGGCAGCCAAAGCTATACAAAAAAAAAATTGTGAAGCCTTGAATATGTCTAGTAGGATACGAATTTAAAACTCAGTCAAACAATCCATTTATTATTTAGGGCAATGATCTGAGACTGGTTTGGGGAGGAAATTGTTACTTGAAAGTTCATACAAGAACAGACAAGAGGGTGGGAAACAAATTAATCCTTAGATAAAAAGTCAAGTTATGAATTTCAAGACCATGTGAGTTAAAAACCAAACTGCACAGGTTTAGATTCCAATGCTAGTATTTATTTCTTCTTTAGTAGATTGGGTGTGTGTGGTCTTTTCATCCAGTACGTAGGGAAGAAGAGGAGAAGAATTACAAACTTGGTGAAGAGGGATTGGTGTATGTGATTAAAAGACTATTTCTTTTTTTGCTGTTTGGCTCAGTGACAAGGATGCTGCTGCAGAGCATCTGGAAAAGAGACCTGAATGACTTTGGGAGGGTATGAGAACATGGCTGACCAGCAGCTCCGTGATGGTGGGAAGGAATGGCATCATCTTCTCAGGAAAAGTGGAAGATTATCTCTGAAGCAAGTTGTTTCAGAAACAAAGGAGGAGGGGAACAGAAACTGATCAGTTGAGAGGAAGGCTCCTGCTGGTTCTGTGAGAAAACGTGTGTTCTATCCAGGTGGGGAATTTGATTATTGGTTAGTGAGGGCCAGAAGGAAGGTAAAGCATCCTCCCCCAAAAGGAGCCAAAATAAAAGGAAAATAATACAAACAAATGACCAAAAGGATACAACCAGGGTATTTAATAAGGTTTAAGAGCCACAGTAGGGTTAGATAATAGGGCAATGACTCTTTCAGTCTGACATAACTAGCAATGATAGGATATGGCTTGAAGGGTGAACAGATGAACCTGCTGGTCAACAGGTGAAGAGACAATATGGTGTAGTGTGAGACTGGTTTCCAACTCAGCTATGGAAACTCAAAGAATGATCTTGGGCAAGTCACAATCTCTTCGCTTCAGAGGAAGGCAATGGCAAACCCCTGCTGAACAAATCTTGCCAAGAAAAACTTGTGATAGGTTTACCTTCGGGTCACCTTAAGTAGGAAACAATCTGAAGGCATGAAACAGTGTGTGTGTGTGTCATATAACCAACTTCACAGCTAGAAGAAATAAAGATAGGACTTGCATATAGGTTTTCCTGAACACCAAGGCAAAAGTTGAATCACAGAGTGCCAGCAGAGCCTCCTTAGCATATCAGCTACCTCCTTAGTACCTCAGTGTGTGAGTTGCAAAGGAGATATAGCCATAGACACTAATGCAGGGAGCTTGCCTAGATTAGATAATGAAGAAAAAAGAATGTCTTTTCCTTTTGCCTCAAACTCATAGGGTGCCTGTGCTGGAGGGGAGGGAGCTACTTGATTTAGGGATAAGCAGATCACTTTAAAAGGTGAAATAAAGTTGGTGCTCAGTAAAACCTCAAGATCTGACTCTCATCTCTTCATTCTGGGCATGTGAGCACAAAAAGATCTTGAAATCATGTTAAATGAAACAATATTCACATATTTCTAAAATTATCCTGATATAAACCTTAACTGCTAGAAATAGACATTGATGCTAGAGAGAATAAAAAAAAATGCTGGCACTTTAATTGGAAAGAGATTATGAAAGCTTGCAGTCAAGCAGAGGTTGTTCAGTTTTGTTTTGCAATAGACACTACACATTGATACTGAGCAACTCTGATAGGCTTGCTGCACAGTCCCTGTTCATTATAAAAAATATGTATGAACAGCATTGGTAAGTATTTGAGACTTTTCCATTGTCCCAAGGCTACATCACAGATTTGTACAGCCCTCCAGTTGTGCTTATTCCCAGTAGCCCTGATCCTCCTAACTGTTGGTGAGAAATGCTGGAAGTTTCAGTCCAACAACATCTGGAGAGTTGCCTAGTCTTCACCCTGGTCTAAACCATGTATACCCAACAAATGTTCAAAGTAGAGTGAAATGTGTGTATATGTGCCTTTAAGTCACATGCCAACTTATGGTGACCTCACAGAGTTGTTGCTGTTGTACTGCTATTATTGTTATTGTTATTATTATCCCACTTTTTGCCCAATATTGATAATTCCATAGATTTTTCCTAGGCAAAGAACACTCAGAGGTGGTTTTGCCAGTTCCCTCCTCTGAATATAGTGAAATGCACTCTTAATATTTTTCATTGGAAATGAAGGGAGGAATTTCATTTAATTCATATTTTTAAACAACCCAGTCTAGTGTGCATTTCCTGAAAGATTAACAACATCAGAACAGAGTTATTCTTTGCATTCTGCAATTTGCTGTATTTTCTTTTTCTTTTTTTGCCATAAATTGGGTAGAAATATGTGCCTATGATGGAACATTGCATACAAATCTTATCTGTTTGTCTGTCTATCTATAAAAGAAACTGGTATACAAATCTGTATACTAGGAAAAGATGTGCACAAAATGGATATGTCATGGAAACTAGTATACACATTTTTTAAGTATTCTCTTTTACATATACAGTCTGATGCAGAAATTAGACGGAATGTACTAATCACTGAATGTATGTGAAAGGCAGGTGCGTGGATGGATTCGTCAAGGTTTATGCCATAATAAAATGTGTTAAGGTGCCAAGAGACTCATTGTTTTTTCTGCAAAAGGCTAACATGTTTATCCTTCTGGAAATTACATTTTTAATTTTCCTCTCTTGTGAGACTTAAATGAAGCAGTAATAATCCTTCATATTCTTTAAATTTTCAGAGAAAACATTTTTGCATAAATTCTAAATATAACCATAATTGAAGTTTCTGTTCTGAAATAAATAAGAGTGTCATGTATTATTTTCAGGGGGAAAATATTTAATTCATTTAGAGTATACCTAATTTAATTAATTGTGTACTTATCCAGCGGAAACAAAAGTTTCTTTATGAATTGCTTCTTTACTATTATCAAAGGGAGCCAGTATTATGTCGTTATTACAGAATTTTCTTGTGCAGCTTAGGGAACAGTGGATTAATGTTAGGAATCTGCATGTAAAACACACTTCAGATGGGCTTCTTTACATATGTCAAACCATTCTTTCCCTGCAGAGACAGCCTCACCAGATAGCCATGATTACAATTCTGTTTCTATTTTTATCAATTCACTGTACTTTCATATGTCCTGTAGGATCACTGGGATGCATTTGTCAAACGATAAAAAGAAAAGAAAATCCTGCATGATTTGAAAAGCAAATGAGCAAGTGTAAAACAAATTGCACAGGGCACAATCCAGAGAAAGTTAAGCAGACATCATTTCCACCAACGGGAGCACACTTCTGTTGTCCTGAAGATTTCACCTGCTTACATCCCTCCCCTTGAAAACAATGGAAGAAGCATTGATTGGATTGTGCCGTGCTCTGCATGGATTCTAAGTATCCTTGCTTGGTTGGTTGGTCTTAGTACAACAAATTCAAAGTACAGCTAAAACATATCTAATACAAAAATGTAAAAACTATTAAGCAATTGTATTAAGGCACTAAATTAAAACAGTTTGAATGCACATTAAAATGTAGTAAAAAGGGCAAAAGCATAGCACACCTCATTGAGGACCCTTCTGCCAAGGCAATTTAGGAACCAAGGACCTGCCTAAACACATAAATAGATAGTATTTGCCTATGGCGGAAAGAGAGCAGATAGGAGGCCAACTAAATATCCAGTGGCAGGAAGTTTTGCAGCTTGGGAGAAGCCACTGAGAGGACTCTCTCCTATGTCCTCACCAAATACACCAGTGATCATGGCAGGATGGAGAGAAAGCTCAAAGATCTTAAAAAGTGGGCAGGATCATGCACACTCAAAAGCTATGGATGCCAGATGTCTTGTAGAGCGATTAACTTTACTTATGAGGTTGCATTACTCTCTTACTAAACTCACTAAATGCAATAAGTTGTATTATTTACACATACCTAAGATGATTGTTCTAGACTCTGTCTGCTTGATTATTCTTTACTATTTGAATACAAAGAGAATTCCTAGAAAGCTGAGGAGATGAGGAGTGAGATCATACCTAGAACAGGTTAAGAGTCATATTCCACCAGCATAGGTCTCATTTACATCTAGGAGGATGAAACTGGTTAGCTGGAGAGCAGAATGAAGGAGCTTGCCAAGGACGTCCTGGGGTATGCCATGGCTGTTTTAATTGGGAGTGGAACTATGCCTGTGCTATCCTACTGCCCTTGTGTCACAAAGAAAACTGTTGTACAAGGAGAGTGCAGAGGAGGAAAACCAAGATGGTAAAGAGAGTGGAAACCAAGCACTCTGAAGAACTGTTGAGGGAACTGGTTAGGTTTAGCTCTAAGAAGACAAGACTCAGAGGTGATGTTATCACCGTCTTTAAATAGCTAAAGAGACGGTTTTCTTTTGTTCCCAAGGTATGACCAAACCAGTAGATTCAAAATCCAAGTAATTATATCCTGACTAACAATGGGATAGGGTACTTCAGAAGGTGATTGACTCTCCTTTTTAAAATGTTAATAATATAAGAACACACTATAAAGATTTCAGTTACATAGTATTATATTCCACCATAAAAAACAGAAAGAGAAAAAAGAAACATTTCTTATTTATAAATTTCAGCAAAAGCAGACCAAATGTCCTAATGTGTATATATACACCACCCTTTCAAATGTTGCAATGATTGTTAGGTCTTCTGTCCATTGATCACAGCTGGGGGGAAATTATCCTTCCAATGCAGATGTATCCATTTTTTGGCAGTCCAAAGGGCATGAAAAATCCATTTCCACTATTGTTGTTGTTAACTGTCACCAAGCTTACTTCAACTTAAGGTGACCCTATGAATCAGAGAACTCCAAGTCACCCTATCATCAACAGCCCTGCTCAGCTCTTGCAAACTCAGAGTTGTGACTTACTTGGCTGAATCCATCTGTAATGTGACCTTTTTCTTTTGTTTTCCACCTTGCCAAGCATTATTGTCTTTTCTAGTGAGTCATGTCTTCTCCTGACATGTACAAAGTACAACAGTCTCAATTTAGTCATCTTGGCTTCCAGGGTATCTCAGGCCTGATTTTCTGTAGGACCCATTTATTTGTCTTTTTGGCAGTCAAGGATATCCACAGAACTGTCCTCCAGCAACACATCTCAAATGGGTTAATTCTCTTCTTGTTAGCCTTCTTCACAGTCTAACTTTCACATGGACAATTCTGACTTTAGTATTCAATGATATGTATTTACAATTTATATCTTGCCTAGATCCTTCATAGCTACTCTTCCAAGTCTTAGACTTCTTCTGATTTCTTGACTGCAGTCTATATTTTGATTAATGACTGAGCCAAAGTGTAGAAACCTTTGGATATCTCAATGTCTTCATTGGCTATTGGTGGTCAATATTTTTGTTTTCTTCGTATTCAACTGTAAGCCTACCTTTGCACTTTCTTCCATGACTTTCTTAATTAATATTCCAAGCAAGTCTTTGCAAGTTTCTGGTAGTTGTATGTTGTCATCTGTATATCTTAAACTGTTGTTAAAGTAGCTGAATCCTATGTTACATATGATACATACATGCAGCATGTAAGTTAAATAGCTAGGATGATAAGAATGCAGCATTGTCTGAGCTCCTTGCCAACTGGAAACCATTCCTTTTCTCTGAATTTTGTCTGTATGGTAGTCTTTTGTCCTGAATAGAGGTAACACATCAGGACAATCAAAGGTTGTGGTACACTCATTTCTTTAAGAGCAATCCATAGTTTCTCATAATCTGCACAATCAAAAGCTTTGCTACTTAAATATAAAAGTCAAAGTTTGTCTGTTAGTCTGTGTCAGGCGGAGAAGACCTCATATGATTGGCTGCTTGAGAAGATGCTATGAAATCCTGGGGTTTGCAGTTTAGGGAAGGGTCTTTAGAATTCTCAGCCAGAGAGCTCTTGGGCCTGGCTGGTTGCTATGGAGATGAGGCCTAGCAGCAAGGAGAAGAGTGGCATATTCCCTCAGAAATTGAATCTCTGTATGTTAACAACTCTGAATACAGATTGGATTGGGGAATATGGGGAAAAGTTACAGGTACTAGGCAAGACAGTTTGGGGAATTAAGCACACAGGATCTCAAATCTTTCAAACAAGTAATCCCAAGCAATGCTGCATATATACGCTAGTAACACAGGATGATTTTCTTCTACAATTCTTTGGTGCACACCATTATCCAATATATATTTGCAATATATTCATGTATGTCTTTTCCTTGCCTGAACCCTGCTTGGATAGTTGGTATTTCTTACTCTATATATGGTAAAAAAATCTTTGTTGCAGATTACTGCAATTGTCCTGTGGTTACTGTAATTTTTGGTGTCCTTTTTCTTGGGAATTAGAATGTAAAAAGGGTGTTTTCAATTGTGGATTATTCTTTTGTTTTCCATGTTTGTTGACAGATTTTAGTTAGAACTAGAGTAGATTCTGTCTCTATTGCTTGGAGTAGCTCTATTGGTATGCCATCTGTTCCTGATTATTTGTTTCTCCCAAGTGCTGTGAGTGCAGCTTCCACTTCACTTTCTAAAATGATAGTTTCATCTTCAAATGGTTCTTCCTTGAATGAATCTGTCTTCATCCCTTCTACATGGCTCTTCAGTGTATTGTTTCCACTGTATTTGTACTTGGCCATGTAATGTTGTCTGCTGCTGGTCGTATAGCATTTCCACTATTTCTCCAAATTGATTGTTGCAGTAGTTCTCCTTGTCCCTGTGCACAATTCAGTGAACATTGTGTTTAGGGTTCTTACCCTCTTTCTGTCACCTTTTACTTTTGGTTCGCATCTGTGCTTAACTGCTTGAAGAATTTCACCTGTTATCCAATAAGGCTCTTCTTTCTTTTTGGCTGCAGATAGTATTGTAACCCTAAGAGATGGGTGATATTGGGGCCTGCCCACAACACCAGCATCTCCTTGGAATTTAGGGGAATTATAGCTCAAAGAAGGCCTAGAAAAGGAGGGTAACAGTAGAATCTTTTCACCTATGTATACCAGTACTAACTGTAGAGAGGACTCCAGTTAAAGGTAAACTAAGTATTTTATTTGAATTGGCAAACATATGAGAAATCAGACACCCTTAAGAACCATACAAGGCATTTGGAAAGTGAGGTGAGAAAGACTGGATAGAGAGATTAGTGGTGGAAAGGGTGATAGTTTCCAACAGTCTTGAAGAAGGAGGTTGCAACAGTGATCAGACAGTGTCTGAGGGTAGAATGGAGAAATGGCAGTCTGGGGCACACTACACTCTACATACCATGTACTACAATTGGTGGCGGGGGGCGGTCAAAGCTAAGATTTTTATACCCAATTTCATACCCTGAAGGGCTGTTTTGCCAAAGCTGTAATGGCTTTCTCATGGAACTGACAAAAGGTATCTAGAATGGGTTGATTCATTTAACTCCAGAGTTGCAAAATATTGATGGGATTCATTACAATCTCTGAATGTTCAGTCAGGTAAGGTGTATAGGGAAGATCTCCATACAGCAAGATCGAGGGATGGTCTCTGATTGCTTTATCTGGGCAGTTCTTTAATTGTGTTTCAAAATGCAAAGAGAAAGAAGCAGTGAAGGGATTAGCACAAAGCCATCCATGTCAGGGTTTTCCACATAATCTTATCTGGCCTTTTCCCACTATCATGACTCCGAAAACGTCACTGGTCAGCTTGACATGATTGTGTTTTCTGGTCTTTGATAAGTACAGTTTATGAAAATTGTGTATCTCGTAGGAGAGGTGGTAGGGTCTGGTAACAGTATCTGCTTATGTTCTTCCCTGATAATGCCCCTAGTTTCAATCCAGACTTCTTCTGGTTCCTAGTCAATTAGGCCTAATAGTGAAAGTCTTTTTGTTTATGTTGTCTTAAATTGAAAAGGGACGTTCTTCAAGTTGTATTTTAATTGGTTTAGTGTCCTTCTTTAGCTTTACTCTCATTTTTGATCTTAGGAGTTCATTTTCTGTACCGCAATCTGCTCATGGTCTTATATTTGCAAAGAGAATGGAGCTTCTCCATCTTCTGCTTTCAATTATGCTGTCTATCTGATTTCTACATTGGCTGTCAAGTGATGTCCATGTATATAATCACCTCCTTGGCTGCCTGAGGAGTAACTTTGCAATGAACAAACTGTTGGTCTTGCAAAAATTCAGTCAGTAATTCTCTTGCTTCATTTCTTGATTGGAGGGCAAATTCTCTAAAAACTTTGATTCTGCGCTGGTTCCTACTGTTACATGTCAGTTTCCTAAGATTACCAACATGTCTCATTTGGATGTGTGAGCAGGTTCCTCCAATAGTCCAGATTCATTCTTGTAGTCCAAATTTATTTATTAATTTATTTATGTATTTATTATATTTGTATCCTGCCTTTTCTTTCAGAATGGGGCCCAAGGCAGCTTCCAAAAATAAGTTAAAAACATTAAAAACAGTTAAAACAGTTAAAAACATAAAAATCTGAAAACCTAATCATTGTGCAATTTTAAAAATGGGCAAATAAGTAAATAAAATGCTCTTCCTCTTCTGCCTTTGTGGTTGGAAAGTAAACTCAGATTATGTTTATATTGATGAGTTTTCTCTGAAATCTTATTGACTTCTGCTACATCTCTCCTCACTATGAATGCCAACACATTTCTTCTTAGTTTTTCATTTTCTGACCATGCATTAAATTCTAAGACACTGGTAAATAATTTAAAGGAACATATTCATCGCTAAATATCAATGAGTTTTCCAGTACCAAATTTATTCATGTAATTACTTCTACCTAAAATGAAACTGATATAGAATATTTCCCATAGGGACACTTCCCATTATGGGACATTTCCCATATGAGTAAAAGAAGCATTAACGGTATTGTACCTCCAGCAGTTAGCTGATTAAGATAAAAACTTTGTTGAAAAGACATACTGCTGACCAGCATACTCATAACAGCAGTTTTTGTTGTATAAGATGTAGTTAGAGGTTTATAGACATATTTGATATAGATACAAAAACAGCAGAACATTCATTGGTCAAAATTGGTTGTTCCACTTCTCTGTTCCACCTGCTGTAAACTTCACATATTGCATTTTTCACAGATAACATAAATTTGCACATGCAAATCATTGGCTGAAATAACTAGTTAGCCTCAATGAATATTTTCACCAATGAAGTGGTTTCAGAAGCACCAAAATCCAAAGGAACAAATCTAGATTGTAAGAAACATTGCAACTGTAGCTGTTGAGGGTAGATTAAACTGATCTTGAAACCTGGAAAAACTCACCATCAGTACCAACTAATTGGTTTAAAGTTAATATCCCACTATCTGCCCATGTCTTCTATAGAAATGTTCTCTTGCCAACCTTTAAGTCAGGATTTCTTCGTAAAGTCAACATAGCATGGGTGAATGGGTCAAACTGTACTTGGGGCAACAATATTTGCTCTGAGTGACTGCTGAAATTGTAGGCAAAACTCTATTTGGGCAAACAGAAAGGTTCTTAAGATAACAGTGCAAAAAAGGAGGATTCTGAAACTGTCCAAAGTGGGTAATTAGTCTAAGTGGAAAAAATGTGAAAATTAATACAAGATGACAAATATGCCCTATGATATGTAGCATAATCCAGGAAACCTAGCTCACTTTCTTTATTTGAAAGTTAGATCCTTTTCATTGATCTTCTAAGTGTAGAAGAGCCTCTCCCACCGGCAAATTTCTGCTGAAATAAAATACTACACATTTAAAGATATTTGCTAGGTGGATTCCACATGTAACATAAACAATTCTAGATATGATATTAATTTTAGGTGTATTATTTGTATCCCATGATCTAAGATTTAAACCTTTCCATTTGTCTAGATTTTGTGTGATATTTTTTAAAAACTTGTTCATATTTAACATAATCATCTGAAATACATCTCTATGAATAATTATACCAGAATAGGTTGTGCTAGATAATGGAGTATGGGCAATATAAAAACTTGCATTTTTAAAATTCATTAAAGTCTATGTTGTCTCCAACTGATATTATTTCTGATTTAGACCAATTGATAGAATAGTCAGATATCTCAAGCTACATTATTAATCAATTTATTCAAAGCTCGATTTTACTTTCAAGGTTTTGAAGTAAATAACAAAGATCATCTGCATAAAGAGTATTTTAAAATTCTAAGCCAGCCTGCGCAAAACAATTAGTGTTAGCATTTTGTCTAAGAGCATATTCTAGGGATTCCAAACACAAGTTAAATATCAATGGAGAAGTCCAGATCAACAACTAGTGTAATATGCCTGTTTCTGAATAATTTCATCTAGTCAGGTTTAACCAAGGCTGCAATGACTTTTTGCAAAAGGCAAAATAGCTGTTAATATTTTAACATCTACATCAATTAAAGATATAGTTTGATAACTGGCACAGCAAGTATGATCTCTGCCAGGTTGATGAATCAAAGTAATATAAGCATCATTTAATGATGAGAAAGGAAACCCTGATTCAAAGGTATAATTATAAAGTTTGTACAGTCTTGAAACAAGTAAGCTAGAAAAAGATTTATACCATTCAATTGGAAATCCATCCAGATCCAAATTTTTTGTCACTGCAACTTTTCAAAGAGAAGTTGAATAGTCACTTTTCAGGGATTATTTAGCTCTTGATTTCTGCACCGGTGGGGCACTGGACTGGACAGCCCTTGTGTTTCCTTCCATCTATATGGTTCTGTGAACATCCTGTAAACTACGTACATTGGCATAATGCACCAAGAAAATATCAGCTCGTGTAAGAGACTGTTGTTGTTTGAGATAGCTTCTCACCACGCTATTCTCCTTGAGAACTATGTAAGAGCATTGTATAACTTTCTCTTGCTCATGGAGCACAAGATGTAGTGAGGCTTCACTTGGATCCCCTCCCCTTTGCAAATGATGCTTGGTTGAACATGCTTATACATCTGTATATAAGATTTCTTCTCAGAAGCACATGCACCTCTGAAAACCATCACTTCCATCTGTTCTCCTCCTCTAAGGAAAGATGGAGCTTCACATGTTTTTCCTTCAGGTGTAAATGTACATCAAATCAATGCTTGCCATTCTTTCTTCATCCCTTAGCTTCTATAATACCTCAATTCTCAGCAGTGGTTGCTAGCATCCTCATCTCAGGAGAAAGGCAGATATAAAATAAATAAATAAATAAATAAATAAAATAAGTGTGCAAAATAAAAGTTAAGTGTGAAAAGCCAAATATACACACATGCACACACACTGTGGTCAGCATTCAGAGTACTAGATGGAAAGCTGGTGTCCATACCTATTGTGGAAATATTTGAAGTATCATAGTTTTTCTTTGTTTTTGTTTTTTTAAAATCAGTTGTTATAGTAAAGAAAGAGGATAATGAATTAATTTGTTATTGTAGCTCATGTTAAGCACATTGAGGGAGGCAGAAAATGTCAATTTTCATACTATCTATCAAAACCGAGTCAGAAATAAAGCTGACAAATAGCTGTGACAGAGGTAGCCAGAGGGAACAATTTTAAATTAACTAAACAAATTTTCTGGGAATGTAGGTTTGCATATCTTACTTTTTAAATGTTTGATCATCAAGTGAATTTATATTTTCTGACTAAATATACACAATCCACTTTGGGTGAGTGAAAGAAATAATCTTGAGGTGAGATTATGCATGCACATATGTTGTACTAGAAAATCTGAGATTTTTACAGAAGATAAAATGTGCTTATATATTTTTCTATTTTGTTTATAACGAAGGTAACATTTTCTACAACAAGCTCAACATAGGTACATGACTCCCTTCTTTCCCCATTTATTGCAAGGCAAGAGAGGCTAAGATTAACTGGCTGAAGGTGATTCAGTGAGTGTCACAGTTCAATGGAAATTTGAAGTTGGACATACCAAGTCCCATCCAGTATTTGAACCACTGCACCACATTGGTTCTTTTACATCCACGGATACCACACTTTACAAAGATCAAGTCTTGCAAATCCTTACCCCAAAACGATTGCAATCCAAAAGCAGACCCGGAGGTGAAAAGGCAGAACTACTCAGTACCTATTTTGCTTCAATTTTCTCTCAAAATGAGAACTTCCATGAAACATTAGAAACCTTGGCAAGGGATGTGGATTTAAAATCAACATCCATAAGGAATTAGTCAGGAATCATCTAGCTAACCTAAATGAGTTCAAATCTGTAGAGCAAGATAAACTTCATTCCAGAGTACTTGAAAGATCTTGCTAATGTACTTTTTGAACCAGTTGCCAGCATTTTTGAGAAACCTTGGAGAACAGATGACGTGCCAAAGGACTGGAGAATATTGTCCCTCTCTTCAAAAAGGGCAAAAAGAAGATCCAGTTAGCCTGACTTCAATACAAGGAAAAATATTAAAAACACATTATACAGGAGTCCGTGTACAAGTTCCTTGATGACAATGCAGTAATCAGTAAGAGCTGGCATGGGTTAGTCAAAAACATATCCTGCCAAACTAATCTTATACCTTTTCCAAGCAAGTCACTTGTTTAGTAGATCATAGTAATGCTGTGGATGTCATTTATCTAGATTTTAGCCCAGTATTTTTTAAGGTCCCACATAATATTTTGATTAGCAAACTGGTTAAATATGCAATAGGTGAGAATGCTGTCAGATGAATCCATAATCAATTGGAAAACTCTGGTCAAAGAGGTGCCGGCAATGGCTGAGCTTTAAACTCAAGTGGAGTGCCTCAGGGTTCTGTCTTTGGGCCATTACTCTTCAACACTTTTATCAAGTACTTAGATTGATGGGGTGGAGGGAATTCTTATCAAGTTTTCAGATTATGCAAAACTGAGAGTGACTAACACATTGGAAGACAGCAATAGAATTGAAAAGGACCTTGACAAACTAAAAAATTGGGTGGAAATGAATAAAATGAAACACAATAGAGACAAATGCAACATTCTACATTTAGGCTGCAAAAACCAAATGCAGACATATAAGATGATGGATACATGACTCAGCAGAACTAGTTGCAGAACTTGGGTTTATTGTTGATTGTAAGTTGAATATGAGTCAACAGTGCAATACTGCAGCAAAGAAGGCAATTGCTATTTTAGCCTGCATTTAATAGAAGCACAGTTTCCAAGCTTAGAGAAGTAATAGTCTCTCTATGTTCTGATCAGGTATTATCGAAAGTATTGTGTTCTGTTCCGAGTGCCTCATTTTAAAAAGGATTTAGACAAGCTGGAGCAAGTTCAGGAAGAGCAATAAGGATGATAAGAGGTATGGAGAAGAAAATATATGTGAAAAGGTTAAAGGAGCTGGGCTTGTTCAGCTTAGGAAAGAGAAGACTGACACGACTGCATGCTTCAAGGACTGTCACAGAGAGGAGGGGGAAGTCCTGTTCTCTGCTGTCCCCAAGGGAAAGACCAGGTCTAATGCTCTGAAGTTACAGTCAGATAGATTTTGATTGAACATTAGGAGGAAGTTCTTGGCAGTTGAAGCAGTTCCACAATGGAACCGATTGCCTAGAGGTGTCTTCTTCTCTTGATATCTCTTTCTCTGGACATTTTCAAAAAGATATCTGCTAGGGATGCTTTAGCCAGAGATCGTGCACTGAGCAAGGAGCTAAACTCAATGGCCCGTGAAGTCGCTTTCAACTCTATAATTCTATGATTCTATGAAATAACAGCCAAAGTGGAGAAGGAAAAGTGATGTTGGGATAAATAGTGAAAGAATGTTAATGTTTCAATTACATGTACTTGGACTAAGTAAAATTATGACTTGTTCTTCCTAAGTATTTCAGGGAAAGATAAGGTGTGAGGAACTTGAATAAAATTAGGAAATGATCATACAGAAGATTCCTGACACGCAGTTCTAGACATAATTTGCTAAAACCTGCAGATAGCTCAGGATAGTGGAGTTAGATTAGCAAAAGTCACAGGATGGATACGGCAGGATGTAAGAGCAGAAAAGCAGGACATATGATACAAATCTTAAGTGAGCTGCACTGACTGCCAATTTACTTCAAGACTGAACTCACATTGCTTGTGGTGACATTTAAAGCTCTAAACAGCTTGGAATCTCAATATGAGAAGGAGCAGCTCTTTCTATTGACAACTTACTTGAAAAATGAGTTCTGCAGGAAGGGTCCTCCTCTCTCTCCCACCAGTGGGACAAGATGAAGTGGGAGGACATGGGAGAGAGCTTTCTCAGCAATGGCATTCTGGTTATGGGATGCTCCCTCCCCATGGCACCAGTGTTGATTTCTTTGCAGCATCAAGCTAAAATATGGCTTTTCATTAAAGCCTCCAGGGACTAATTTATTTCAAGTATAATGTACCTGCTTTTAGATTGCTGTAGTTTTTAAAAAGGTTTTAACCAGGGCTTTTAAAGTGATAATAATTGTCTTTTTAAAGTGGTTTTAATTGTGATTTTTTTTAAAAAAAAAAAAGGGAGGTTAAAAGTGGTTAAACTGCTACTATGCCTAATATGTTTTGTCTTGTTCAAGTAATTTATGTTTTCAATCTGAAAATGTTTTAAATTGTTTATGCTGTCCTGAAATCCTATGGTAAAGGACAGGATAGAAGGGTTTCAATAAATAAATAAATATCTCACAATCAAGGCAAGACACGGCCAAAGCACAGAACTGAGTTTTTGATGATTACACAGAATAGCAAAGATACATACTGCAAGAAGCGAAGCAATGCAGTTTGGAGATGGACAGAATATAAGAAGCAAAGTAGGGGGGGGAAGCCACCCAGACTCTGAGTCTGGTGTCACTGGATAAGGACAGGGAATGAGGAAAAGTGAAATGGAGTTCAGTTTTTGATGTGTTAAGCTTAAGCATAATCTTGAACAAAATCCAATATCCAGCTTTTGGTATTACATTAAGTATCTAGAAGAATGATCAGAGCAGAGAGGCATTCAGAAATGCAGGACTGGATGTAAGGAGAACATTCTGTGTTAGAGAAGTAGAGATGAGTGCATAGGAGTGGTCAGAATTTGAACAAACTTTTCAGGTTACAGCTCCCAGAATCTCCCAACTAGTATGACCAGCGCTGTCTAGGAGTCCAAACATACAGATTTTCCAAGTTTTATGTGTGGTACTGAAAGCCATGGGAAGTGATCTAGGTTGCCCAGGTTGTGCAGGACTGGCTCTATAGCTAAGGGACTCTGAGAAAGAGAGGGAGAAAGCAGAGAAAGAGTTTCCTTGTATAAAAATCCTGATAGAGTGAATAGGTAGGGAAGACAGTGGGGCATAAAGGAAATCTGACAGAAGAGAGGGATAAGTTGTATTGACAACAGTCAGAAAGACTAAATAGACACCTTTGGATTTGGCAGTGAGGTTGTTACCTCGAAATGTGGGTAACTCAGGGATCCACCTGCAATGCCAGTACCTCTGTGGAAAGGTAGCGAATTATTAGCTCAAATCAGGAGGACTGCATGGGGAAGGTAACCTAGTTAGATCTTTCCACCAATGTTTATGGGGTCTCCTGCAGGGAAGAACCAGCCAGAGATTCAAAAGTTAAACTAAAATGTATTTTATTGAGGGAAATTCAGTCACTCACATACAAGATCCAAATAGTCACACGAGGCTGATCAAAGGAAAGGGAGGAAAGTTTAATAAAGAGAGATTTGAGGGCGTAGTGGGTGATATTTACCAATCTGAGTGTCATGCCCTGCTTCCAGAGCATGGACTCTGATTCAGGGTCTGAAACAGAGAGTATGCCAGAGCCTGCTGTACGGAGAGAGGTTACAGTGCCAGAAACAGAACAGGGGGCAGTGCCAACTCCAACAGAGAGTCCTGCCTCTTCAGATATAGAAGAACACTTACCACAAACCAGTTTCACAGAGCACAGGCAGCAAGGAGAGACCTAGCATCGCTCTCTCAGGATTTATAACTGGCAGCAATCAATCAAGTCACAGCTGTGCTAGGCTTCGGACCTATTTAGCTGGCATCCTTTTTCTCCAGGAGTTGTCAGAGCTTATCTGATCTGCTACTTTGTTGGATGCCTTGATGAAAGCTCAGATTGACCATGGACATTCCCTTGCCATGGAACCCTGTCAGACTTCGTTTATGTTGAACTTTATGTATGACTCTGGGTTACTGCCTAGGAAGTAAGTAATGAACAGGGAGTTAATCAGTTTGTTTTGTTTGCCTTATCAGCTGTGTCAGGACTGAGATGGGATAATGAGAAGCTGAGAAAAAGCAGCAATGTGGTGTAGACTCGTGTTTAAGGACAGTACACAATCAGGAATTGGAGTGACAGTGTGACAACCAGCAAGCAATGTACTGCATCTTACCGGCTAAACTGGGGAGTGGGGGAGTGGGGGGCAGATATACATGATCTCTGCCTGGAGGGCAAGGGTGTGAATGGCTCTAAGCAATGGAATTTACAAAGTGGACAATGAGATCCTGAATGGGCTAACAATCTTAGTGCTGAGGAACAAAAAAAAATGGACATCACAATAACTCTGTAATGGTTGGACAGGTGAGAGAACAATGGAGATATTTTCAGGTTGGTGGTAAGAAGTGTTGAAACAATCAGTAGTTTGGTGGGAACTTTCCTGTTGCTATTGTCTAAAAGCAGAGTCATAAAAGCTAGCTTAAGTCTATTATCTCTGGAGTTCCTGGTGATTCCCTGACTATGACCTGGCTATGCTTGGAGGGAGTCTCTGACCTACTTTTGCAACACACGTATTTGGGCAGCGTCTTCCTCTTGTCCAGCTTGGCCATACAGTCACATCAGGCTACATTTTATATTAAAGCCAATTAATACATCTTGCCAATTAAATCATGTTTCACCAGTGTGTGGGGATTTAAGTCCTGGTAACAAGATCATCAGTGATTTTCCAGTCTATCTTGACATATCAATACTTCTTGTCATTTTAATCAATGTTATTTTCAACGTGATATCAGTCAATTTTGTGTTTTTCAACACTTAGAGTGAATCAGCCACCTGCTTATTGTTATGACAATCTACTTTTCCTACTAGGTTTTTGTTGTAGTTGCATATGACCTCACTGTGATTAAGTGATGGTTTAAATTCCCATACACGTACGTACAAATGCTGAAAAGGTACTACCATACCCTCCAACATTTCACAGATGAAAACTGGGACATATGTGGCTAGGGAACATCAGAGTGAGATGGTAGAAGTTATTAATGAGGAAGAACAAACAAACTAGGGGAGGTTTCAGCAGTTTGCTTTTGCCTGAGCCTAGTGGGAAGGGCAAGATTCCACATTGTCCTCTCTTGTCTTCCCTGTTCAGTTAATTGAATGCAAACTGCTTTTGTACTTTGAATTCAGTTTGCAGAAATGGAAGTAAACCAAGGTAAAAGGAGGAAAGTGAGAGGTTGAGAAAGAAACTGGATCATTTTAAAAGCAGATGAAAAAGTGGAATGACAGAAGATTAATCAAGACTGTTCCTGCCATATTTGGACATGGAAAGTATGTAATACCATTCAACAGAGCTGAATAAATTACTGGGAAAAAATACTCATCTTACTGAACATATCAATGGTTTTGGTTATCAGAATATTTCAGGCTGCTGCTCCTTTTGAGGCCATTTTCCTTCTTCACTCTCATTCTTAGTTTTCTTTTCCAAGCCTATTTCCATACATTTTTACCTGCGTCTGTTTTAATTTTCTTATGATTCACTTTGAGTTCCATTTTTGAGACAAAGGAAAAATGCAAATCAAAGAAAGAAAGAAAGAAAGAAAGAAAGATGCAGCCTTCAGGGGAATTTTAGCTTAAATACTTAGCAGATTTGATAGTTACTTCCTCTCTCCCCTGTATGGATTCAGAGGTTTATTGTCATAGTCTTCTTCTAAGGCTGAGAGAGTGTGAGTTTCTCACAATCATCCAGTGGGATTCCATGGCTGAGCAGGCATCCAAACTTTGGTCCCTCAGAGGTTTAAGGCCAATAGCTAAATCAGTACACTACGCTGGCTCTTACAAGTACACTGGATGCAATATAAAATATGCAATATTCCTGCCAGGTTTTAGTGTTCGAAAAAGTTTATATAAACCTGCAAATTGTTTAAAGTTTTGTAATTGTATTTGGGAATATATTTTTAAGTGTCTCCATAGAATCCAAGAAAGTGGTACATAGGAGTCTACAAGACCCTCCTTCCATTGTTAAAGCAACTTAGAAGCAGAGTGTTTTATGCCATGCTAGGCTGGAAAGAACAGTTGAAAAGGAATGCTCCTTGCTGCCCTTGCAGAGTGGAATTCAGCAAATATGCAACCCAGTTTCAGATAGCCAGACTGCATGAGATTTCACAGGAGCTGCCCTGACTTCTATTTTGAAACTGTGGCAGTCTTTAAGATTTTGCATCACATTACCTAGGACCGCTGCATCTTAAAAAATTGATCACACTAAAAACATTATTACGTATTTCTTTAACATGACTTTTCATTAGGACTGTGCATTTAACGACACTGTGAAATGGACAGTGAATATTCTATGTAGAATGGTAAAATCTGAGCTTTTGTTTCAACAGAATCCAATACTGCAGTAAATTAGCTTGAGACAAAGTGATCTCTGGCAACATGTAATTAGGAGGTTGTTTGTTTTTAATTATTGGCAACACTTTACAGAGGTTTAGTATCCATGGAGAATGAGCATTCGTAGGACAATGTGTCCAACCTATGTTTATAGGAATAAATGTGGAAACCCCATGCTCACACACTTACATCTCTAGGAACTTCCTACAATTGTTCTAACAAATGAGAAGATATCTAGGGCAGAACACAGTCCATATTGGAACACACTTAAATGGGCTTATGTCTCATAGCTGTTGTGAATATGGGCTTTTAAAAACCATTTCATTCTATCTGCTCAGTTTCAGACAGCTCTTTGCAGTACCTGCTTCTAAAGCGGAAACTTTTATAAACATTATTTACCATATACGTATTTGTGAATTTGTGTCAATCTGTTACATCTCAAAAATTTTCCAGGACTATTCACACAACTTCATGGACTTTTCCCTGGCTATATTTTCTGAATATAGCATATTTCCTGCAATTTGTGCTAACACTAAGTATCTAATACAAGCAATTATTCCTCATTATTGTTTGACTATCTGCTTGTGTCAGATCTCATTTACAGATTTTCCAATTCAGATCTCTACTATCTAGGAGTTCAAAATAATTGAGTGGAAAAGCAAATGTAAAAGAAGCATGAAACATGTATCAATTATTGTTTCCGAGTACACTTTCTTGATTTCTTCTGAATTAAAAAATAAGGAGCCTACAGAGCCTAGTTGTCAGCACAAGAATAAACTCTAGTATTATCAAATGTACCTGTCGAACTTAGTTAAAGTGAAACTACAGAGAGGCCTAAACATTTTACAAGGTGGAAGCTATATTGAACCACAGTCTGGAGAGAGATAAACTGGAACCACAGGCGAAGAGTGAAGCTGTAATCAGGACATCAGAGGAAAATAATCTTCACATACATGGACAACCTTTTTAAGTCTACTACTGTGAGATAATTTTCACATTTCATTTACTAAGTATGCTTGTTGTATGTGTACCATTCACAATATAAAAGAAGTAGGCCTTTTACACCTTTCATGGTGGAACCTAGGCCCTTTTCGCATGGCATTTGCCATGCAAAAGAGTGCCTGGAGTGTCACATGATTGTGAGGAGCAATCTGCACAACGTACTTACAATTGTGCAGCGCTCCAGGGTAGGGCAGGTGCCGCTTGCACACTTTTTCATTTTCGGCTTTCAGCCGAAAATGGTACATGATCGTGCATTGCTCCAGGGCCCCGCGTGCACTTGCTGTGTGTACAGAGCCTCCGGAGCCACGGCAGTCGTGCTTCCTGCCCCAGCACAGCCTGAAAAACTCCCAGGCTGCACTGTGGAAGGAAGAGGCAGGGCTCTCGCACTACCTGCTCGGGAGCAGGCAGCTCATATAGAGCTGAAGCAGTGGGGATGCGAGAGCCTCTTGCTGGAGGCTGTTCACGTGATCCCTGCACCCCAGCACCGAAAAAGGGTTAGCTGCAGAAAGGGGTCTAGTTTCTTCAGAGAGTGATTAGCAGAACATAAGATACAAAGAGTTGAGGACTACAGATTTAGTATACAGAACAGTCCCTGGACCATGAAGTCTTGATTGGCCTTTCTCAGAAATATTCAACACATTACTACCAGTCAGGTCCAAATCAAGTGTCAGACACATAGTTGCTTCAAAATGAGGCTGGAAACATCATGTTTCATGTATCATGTTCTTGAATTGCTCCTCATTCATGCAAGAGACAGGGCATTGGATTTGTTTTCAGAATGTGAAATGCCCAAGAACTGAACAAATTTCAAATAAAAGCAATCTGTTTTAGGAAAAAAAAAAGTTCTTATGGCCATATCTTCTAGAAACCTCCATCATCTTTTCCAGGTTTTGCTATTCTGAAAGTAAACTTTCTTGTCTCAACCTGTGCCATGATGGGGTTCACTCTTTAGTGTCCAGTGGCCCTCTTCTATTTCTCTATATTCTTTCACAAATGTTGCCTTGTGAAAAGAAAAAGAGACCAAAATATGGACAAGTTTAGAATTCGGAAAAAAAAAATTACAGAGAAATCTCCTTGAAACTTTTGACCACCATAACTTGTATCAAACTTCTCAACATTTTTCAGTCCATGGATTGGTGACAGTATCCTTTTCAGGCTTTCAGGGAGATATTGTTTAAATGTCCTTTGTGTTCTCAAGTCTGTCTCAGACATATTATCTTCTGACAAAGGGTGATTGTTTTGTCAGAGGTTGGAAAATTTACTGCTACTACAACTTTGGGATTACTGCAACTTCTAGAATCCTCCAACCAATGTGGATACAAGCCTCTCAGTGGCCATGTTGGCTGGGAGTTCTGGGAGTTGTTAAAAAAAAACCCACCAACGTTCTAGTTCTGCATTTCCTTCTCTTTCTGCATCTTCTCTTTCTTGAGAATTTGGTTACAGTGTCACCAATCAATGACTGGCCAAATCTGTTTTTGGCTTAAACGAGCCATGCAATCTCACAAGATACATGACCCCTAGACCATGAAGTCTCGATCAACTTTCCTAGGAAATATGTCACAAGCTTGTTTAATACCAATCAGGTCCATTCAACTCATTCTTAGATGTGTAGAGTGAACTGGGAATACACTTCTGTGAATGTTACATCAACCTGCAAGTGAGTCCTCAAATCATTTCCCCAGGTATAACCAATAGTTTCTGATGGGCTGCTTGGAGAACTACCATTTGCTCTTAATCAGGAGGCTGGACTTGTGTCCTGTCTTTTACTACCATTATACCCTGTCATTTTCCCTTCCTCCCCTCTTCATCTGTACTTTTGTAAATGATGGAATTTTTAGAAACATCACTGTATGCCTTGCTTTCTGTATTTTATACATTCTTTAGTGTGGGTGAAAACTGAACAGTATAAATGTAGTGCAACAAACTCAGCCAACTTTATCATTTTCTGTTAAAGTTCTTTTTCTATCATTAAAACTTGATCTTCAACATCATTTTGTCTTAATTGTTTAACTTGATTTGGGAGTTTATTTTTGCATTTTTTTTTTTTTAAATGGGGCATGAAGAATTGTTTTCAATTTTATTATTTTATTGGTGTAAATAATTAATTCAACATCCTTTTTTCTGTTAGTAGAATGTTCAAGTTCCCTAAATTAGCAAATATATATCATTAAGCCAAAGTACATGCATAATTGATATTAATTTAACAAATACACTAATAAGTATATGCACGTCTCTCATAAGAAATATATTCAGGAGAAAAGTTTGAGAATATATTAGGCTCATAAATTGTTTCTAAAATGAATAAGTGCCATGATATCTCTAGATATTTGAGATCAAAGTAATTCATGTTATTGAATAGTTAGAATGAAATTGTCCCAGAGTAAGTATAAATTATTGTATTAGACTACAACTCCCAGAGCTCTCTACCCGGCATTGCCATGATCAAGCTATAGTGGCTAGGGGGTTATGGGAGCTATGGTGTGATAAAGTAACTGTTTCAAACTCTAGATCATGCTATACTTTTATCACTGTCTACAGACATTTTCCCCCTCCTCCTGCCCTCCAGATGTGCTAAACAAATTGGCCAAGTTGGCTAGGGATGCTGGGAACTGTAGCCCAACACAGGAAAACCACTGTGTGGAAGAAGGCTGGCCTAAACTATTCTAACCTTATTAAGTGAAAGGCTTAAATTGCTCAGAAACCTGAGAAGCCTTACCAAAAGAGAGTAGCTTCCAAGAGACAGCAGTTTGGTTGTGTACATGCAATGGTTTCAAAGCAGGAATTTATTATGGATGTCATTTTTCACCAATTTTCTTCTTGGAGAAAACAACAATTAATTTTAGTAGTTTTCTTCTCATTGCAAGAACATCCTT
This sequence comes from Ctenosaura bakeri, assembly GCA_948474755.1. Taxonomy (NCBI): domain Eukaryota; kingdom Metazoa; phylum Chordata; class Lepidosauria; order Squamata; family Iguanidae; genus Ctenosaura; species Ctenosaura bakeri. The sequence goes on along the minus strand of CAOLHI010004996.1, from coordinate 58,400 downwards.
GAAAACTGCAGTTTTCAATAACTATTGGCAGATCAGGACTTATTCTACACAAAAATTGCATGGGGTTCTTTTGCACAAAAAACATTGTGTGTGCGCGCACGTGCATGCATACAGGAAATGGCATTTTCTTCACAGAAACATATTTTTAACCATTTTTCAAATATTTTTGAATTTTCTTCCTATCCCTAGAATTTATTATATGGCTCCCGTATCCTAAGATTGACTCACATTTCAGAGCACAGCTGCCCTAGAAGATACCATCAGAGTATACAGACTCACAGAAAGAAAAATCAGAGCAGTCTCAGACCTGGTTTATGCCACCTAACCATGTTCTTCACATGGAAATCTTCCTCGTATATGATACAACGGCAGGATTCCTATACCTGAAGATTCAGCATGTTACCAGGACTGTCAGAAACTATGATTGCATACTTAATTCTCCTGTGTTTATGAAGAATATATAGAAGTTTCTTCTGTTTCACATTTTCTTCAATATTGCTGGATACGTGATTTTCAAATAATGCCACTAAGTTTAGTCAAATGATGGGAATATTTCTTTGACAACCAAACAAAAGGTTATTATTTGGTAGCAAACACAGCATGAGTATCTTTGGTTAACGCTGTCAAAGATTAATATCCAAAGAAATGTGTGTGCACTATATGTGTGTCTAGACTCTTTTTTGCTAGTATAAAGCATGTGTGAAACATTTTCTACAGTAAAGCATTACCAGTGTCCCATGTGAAGGCTGCATGGGCCAAGACAGAAAAGGATGGCATTAACTGTGTCTGATATGTGCACTGAAACCCCCACTCCCTGCCTCCTTTTGATCTGGGCTAAGAGAGCCAGTGTGGTGTACTGATATGAGCATTGGATGATGACCCTGGAAACCAAGGTTCGATTCCCCACTCGAGCCACAGAAACCAACTCTGTGACCTTGGGCACATCACACACACTTAGCCCCAGAAAACCTGGTGATAGGTTTGCCTTAGGGGTCATCGTAAGTCAGAAACTACTTGAAGGCACACAACAACAACAGTAACAGCAGCAAACAAATAATCAAATCAAATCAAACTTTATTTTACGGTCCATAGACACAACATAGCAAACCATCCAATGGTACAGTATAGAGAAAATACTTTTAGTAGGTATATTTTCTCTAACAAACAAATAACAAAAGATCTTCAAATGTAGAGTCAGCAACAGCTGAAAGTTTTTTTTTTTAAAAAAAACTACAATTACCATGTGAATTATCCAAAATAGGGACTTCACTTAATTTTATCTCTGTGGAAGTTCACTACTATTGCTGTAAACAACAATAGATTGGTTATATTGTTGTGAACAATATTGTTTTTGTTCTAACACAGAAATAGACATGGGGGGGCCTTCCAGACGTTATTGGACTCCTAGCCAACACAATCAATGGTGAAGAATGCTTGGATTTGCAATCAAACAATATCTGGAGAGCCACACTTTGCTTCCCTCTGTGCTCCTAGAATGTCTTGCTGTTCATGCAAGACATCCAATTTTTGCTGATTGTCTGCTCTGTGCTGTAGCCATCCGTACCATATCACCTATAATGAGGAGGGTTCTTTAGCTCTCAGGAGCCGTTTGAGTGATTTTGTACACAGAGTGTACATGTGTGTGGCTGTAGAGCATAACAGAACTCTGCACGAATTAAATGCTCCATCCTTTGTGAAAAATGCTAGCTGAAAGCCACCATCAGAAGCAACCTTGTACATATTTCTAAAAGAGCTAAAATGGGTGTATTACCTGTAGAGATAACAGTGAAGAATGAAAGAGGCCACTGACACATCTTGCTGTTTTTCTGATGGGGATCCATTGATTAGTTGATTATGGATTGGCTCGTTTTAGTAGAAATAGTATAGTAGGCTTGGGAGTATTGCAGCCTCTTTCCCTACATCATCCTCTAATTGAAAGGGTGGGGGAAGTCTTTACCTATTATCTCCCTTGAGAATAATAACTTTGAGTGGAGAATCATTAAGCCTTCACAGTCAGCTGTCAGCAATATATTATGATACTATAAGCTCACAAATTTTAGCTCCAGCAATCATAGAGAAGACAAGGATTGCCAAAATGCTAGAAAATGGCATTTCTATTTATTGCTTTCTTTGACAGAAGAGTTCAGATCCTAAAATGAGCTAATTTCAGAGTGTTAGTGAAAAGAAAGTCCTTGGTCCCCTGAGGCACTAGTCTTTCCTTAGACCCCTTGATTTCTGAAACCTCCCTCCAGAGGGTCAGAAACCCATGTAACAAAAACTAAGAACATAATATTCAAACATGCCCACATTAAGGGATTTCTCTGTGTTGACAAATTTCTGTCTAGAGTAGGAATAACAGTCATATAGATCATACAATTGTTTCTGAGAAGCACTCAGCAGCTGTAAAAAAGTCCTGTGAATTAACACTCTTCAGCATATTAGTTGTCGCATGGTGGAAACATTTGCCTTATGTTAATATTTAATTGCTTTCAACTTTGCCTACTGTGTTAAACATTCATTGCCCTTTTCTCTATTGAATTTTGGATTCTGCTGTGACTAATTTACTGCTCGCTTATGGGAGCAAGGCATATGGCCCACCTATTAAGCAATGGGGTTTGGTACACCTATTGGTCTGGAATGATTTCCGTTGCTAACTCATGCATGAAATCATCACTGCCAGAGGTAGATTACCAGTTTGGAGCATCATGTCTCTCTATGAAGATGTGAAAATGACCGTCTTGATAGCAGAAGTTCTAGCATTAATTTGAGGACTGAACAGCAACAGGATGACTTGGTCCTAAGTGGCCTGGAATACAGATTCACTTTCTTTGAACATTCATTAAAAAAAAAACAACCCTAGGGAATAGCCAAGAATCTCAGTCCTATATCATGCCTTAATCCCCCTTCCACTGCCAAAAGCAAAAGTAGGGTCATGTTAAACTGGTCCAAGTGAAAATTAATGTTGTTATTCCTGCACTGTATCTTGTTGGTTGGTAGAAGGAAGTCTATTATTTTTATGTGTATTTTCTGAATTATAGCTGTTCCATAAACAGACTATGGATTGTCACAAGCTTCCAAGATTAGAAAGATGTTACATCTGGCCACCCCTTAACTCATGATAAAGCCAGGCAGCTCCCTGTGATATCTGTTTTGGGGCATTAGTTTTAGGCTGCCTTTAAAAGGAGAGGACATCCTCAAGGTGCTATGCATAATGAAAAGTGTAACAAAAGGAAACAATACAAATCCATAAAATCAGCAATTAACATAAAGAAAACAAGCAGGTACTGGCCCTGCTCTGTATGTGAGTGGGGAAAAAAGATGAAGAAATCCTGGTGGTATCCAATAGTGATGGCAATCAGCTACCTGACAAGCGGTACTACATACCATCAGAACACAGGTGGCAGAACATAGAAACACAGGTTTCATGAAGGAATATCAACCCCTTAAATCAAGTCGGCCAAGGAGCTTGAGTACATCTGAGAACTGGGCTACCATTTCTTTGTAGCAGTAGGCCCTCTTCATGAGTTTTCATGAATGTAGCCTCTAGAACCTTGCCTTATGCCAAACCCTGGCCATTCTTAGTGTTACCCTAAAAGGTGATGGATGTTTGGGTTCACGCGCAATGCCAATGTCTCATTAGAATGCAGGGAAATTATAGTTCAAAGAAGGCCTCCAAGAGGAGGGCAATGGTAGGATCTTTTCACCTATATGTACCAGCACTAACTGCAGATAGGCTCCAGTTAAAGATAAACAAAGTATTTTATTTGGAATCAACAAACACACAGGAAATGCCTGGGTTTTCTGCCTAATCCTCTTTGAATTTATGGCCTGACAATGTCTCAAGTCAGCTTGACCTGGCAACATGCTCTTCCTGTCTGTGTGCCTTTGATTCATGTGTTTCCGGCCATATGAAAAAGCAAATCCTGCAGGAAGAGTGTAGGGTAGCTTACTCTTGCTTCTATATCTAGGCTATTTGCAACAGAGCACACCATGTGTGTTGCTCCCAGAACTTGATAGCTTTTCCCATTTTAGTCCCACCTCACCTGATTTCATCCTTTGCCTCACCCCTTTCTTCTGCTATGTAGCTAGAACCATCCATAATCTGTCTCTTGTACTGCTGGTCTTCCTATATCCTTAACACAGTGATTTCACCTGAATAATCTACCCGGAGAAGACAAGGTTATGTATACTTATGTATGGTCAATGACTTTATAAGCCAACCTTGCAAAAACCTAACTTTGATCCAAGCTTGCAGAATGATGGGAATCATAGTCCAGAAAAGTACTCCCCCACCGAGTTCTGCTTGGACCTGCATACAGATACCAGATCTTCCATCCCAGCCAAGTCATGACAGTAACAAAGGCCCTTTTCGCACGTGGGGGGGCCGAAACGGGGCAGTGCACGCAGGGGCAGAGCTTACCTGCTTGCGTTTTGCTCTGTCCCTGCTCCGTCCCTGCGGGGAGCGCGGTTCCGCCGCTTCACACGCCGCCGAATTTCCACGGCGTCTGCGGCGTTCGGCGGTGTCCAAAATGGCAGCTGGCGGCTTCCGGCAGCGCTCCGCCAATCAGGGCAGCGCGCCAGCCGGAAGTCTGCCCCCGGGCAGATCTGCAGAGACGCGCTACCGCGTCTCTGCAGATTCTCACCGGGAGCTGCCACGGATTAGTGCGGGCGAGTTTCATAAAAACCACCTGGGAAGGTGGTTTTTAAAAAACTCACAGCGCCACCCCTGCGGCTGCGCTAGAGCAGTTGGAGGTGTGGCGCCTCACCTTTTCCAACCATGCTAGCTCACCCCGCTGTGTGAACGACCTCCGCCTCCGGTCGTCGCACCACGGGGTTTTACCCCCGTGTGAAAATGGCCAAAGTTAGGGAAGCTAGGAAGTAATTCAAAGTGGGTCTCTATAATGATGGGCTTCTTTCACACTGGAAAACCAATCCAATCCTGTTGCTGACCGTGCTCCTGTGTTAGATTTTGTAGGGCTTTTACAGTTCTTTAAGCAGTAACAATGTATGTATGAAAATCAACAACTTATATATTCAATCATTTTTCACGATCCCACTTCTTTTCTAAGGAAAGGGGAACTACCTTTTTTATCCAAACTTATGTGAAGTTGATTCAGAAATTTAAATCTGTAATATATTTGTGATATGGATTATGAATGGTTAATTTTTGTTTCTGGCACTGCTGTGGAAACCCAAAAAAATCTGGGTAAATCTAAAAAATCATATTGCACTGAAATAAAATGTTTTGTGAGCCTATGGCACCAGTCTACACTGCAACTGTGTTCTTATTAATTTGTTTCAAATTTTTTATTTATAGAGTGCTATCAGTACACAAAAAGTCCAGTGATTATCATGCCACTTGAAACAGTTAGAGTATGGCTGCCACCTTAAAAAATGTTGGTAGTTGTTTTTTAAAAAAAATAAGTTAATGTCCTCAATAAGTTAACAGACTAAACCTCACTGTGTACTGGGACGGGGAGTGTGAATTGTGAAGTTAAAGCAAAAGCCTTATGGAATAACATAGGTAGGTGTCAATTGAACCCCCCTATATTTTTCTGAGATACCTACAGAGCAAGTCTTCACTTGGATATATTGAATTAGAGCAACTCTACCCTCATTTTAGTTGAAGATCTTCTACAAAGGAACTATAAAAGCCAGTTCATTTCCTGAGGAAACCACATCTGCAATGTATAAAAAATTCTCTTTGGTGAGAAAGTTTCTCTTTATATGGTAATTGTCCTTAGTTCAAAGAATAGCTCAGTTGCTCAAAATGTGAACAAAGTGAGAAAGGATTAAAAGCAAGATTTCATGGTAGGAAACAATGAAAAAAATGCATCAGTAGTGAGGAGGTAGAAGATACTCAGATATTCATCCACCATTGGATCCTCTATTTCACCCTCCTCATTTTTCTTATCTGGAAGGGAGAGCACGCCATGGCAAAACACAGAAAATAAAACTAGATTATATTTTGGTCACCTCAGTGATCATATCTCGCAAATCTGGTTGTCAGGTAAAGTTAAAATATCTTCTAAAGGGCATGTGTATGAACAGACATAATTATTCTGTACAGTTTGCTATTGTCATTTCCATCCACTGTATGACAACAGTTTAAAGGTACCAGTACTGAATGATTTAGTAGACCAGATCCTCAACCGCCACCCACTTGGGGTTCTTCCCCAAACCCTCCACCATTATGTTAGAAAATGCAATTCCCTGTTCATAGTCCTTGGCATCATTTATTTCTTTTGCATATAAAATCTGGTGGGAAAGCAAAGTTCAGAAATGGGGCAGAATTGGCAGAGACATTTTCTGGTCAGATCTACATGGAGGAGAAAGAGAAGAGGGTAAAGAAAGAGGCGAGTGTTTACAACTGTTCAAGATGACAACAGAACTATTATGAATCTGAACTCTTGGTTGAGAGGAAGAAGCAACTAGGTAGTTCAGAGTCTTGAAGATATGTGTGTGTGTTTTCTGTCTGTCTTTTCATCTGTCTGTTTAAATATCCAAAGAAAGAAAGGGACAAGTATTTGAAGCAGATATATTCAGTTGGAGAACTGTTCGGAACGGAAAAACCACTTGGATAAGTGTCCATGTGCCTTCAGAAAGGCAACAGAGGCACAAAAAGATAGCTAGGACTCTGTTCTGCTCCCCCACAAAATGCTCAAGGAAAGCCTTTTTAGGATTCTGTCCCAGCTGTTGTTAGTTTACATGCATATGAAATATGCAGAATAGTGTGAATGGGGAGATTTACCAGTTTATTCACTTTCTCCTAAACCTGAGGGTTTTTTTAAAGACCTTAAGTTCTTTCCATTCTGTGTAATGAAATTTGTGGATTTTGTTGGTGTTTTTTCAAAAACAAACTGAAATGAAAATGCTTCCACATTTTTGTTATTTTGTATACTTTCAAGTAGTTTCTGAGTTATGGTGACCCTAAAGCAAACCTACCATGGGGTTTTCTTAGCAAGCTTTGCTCTTTCAGCCTTCCTCTCAGGTTGAGAGAGTGTGACTTGCCCACAGTCACACAGTGGGTTTCCATGGCTGAGTGGGGACTCATACCCTGATTTCTAGAGTTGAAATCCAGTGTTTAAACCACTACAACATATTGATTCTTTCCGCACATTTGTGTCTTCCAAATTCAAGAAGTACAATTAATTGCAGTATGGAGATGGTCATACTGTAATTGTTTACTAGGTTACAAATACTTTGGATCTGTATAGACACATCTGCCAGCTTCAGTTTCTCTCACATTTAGATTTTTCAAATCCTAAGATTTTTTTTTTTCATTCTAAATAGCAAGAAAGTTGTGAAGTTTGCAAATTATCACAAAAAAGCATCTGAAACAAATTTTTCCCACATCTCTATAAAACATGCCCAATCTGTGTCTTTTTAAGAATGGATTTGTTACAGGTTAAAGCTGTTAATCTCCATCAACCTCCATTTAGTTTGATCGTTTGCACAATATGCTGATATCATGCAAAATGTTATTTTCACGCAGCGATGGTGTATAGTGGCATACCAGCCATTAAATACTGGATTTCAGTTGGTGAGGGAAGAAGATAGCTATACCAATAATAATATCTTAGCATGACACTGATTTATAACTGCTAGGGGACTATCCATCTCCAAAGGTAGGACACCTGTCTTAGCACGATGGAAATAATGAATGTCAACCCAGAAGATAACATGACCGTTATGTTTAATAGCATGTTGACACTGATTGGCAGAAATGATGTCAGCTTCGTAATCCATAAAGACCTGAAAGTTCATCATAGGAAGCATCCTTTCAAAGACTCGATAATTGTCACTTCAAATTATAAAGATGGCAACACTGAAAAGGCCTTGAAAATGATACCAAATAGACACAAACTCAGTGACTCATGAAAAGTACATCCCTTTGGTAAAAGGTAATTGCAGCTGTGCAACTGAATTACTACTCTTTATTCCCCTCCATCCCTTCAGGACATCATCTAAGTTCCCCCTTTCAATAAAAGGACCTTTAGTTCAAACTCCATTGATCATTTTGACATTTCTCCCATTACTGACAATGTCAGCTAAATTAATTTCTCATAGCTGTGAGGTCATGTATAGCAACAAGAATAGGAATGTGGGTGAACTCTGCTTTCTAGTGTTTGCTGAACTTGACTTTGTGTTGTATGAGTGGTCACAAAACCAACAGAGTCTGATCAATATTACAGAGAAATGTGTTGCATTCTTCTCTTCTAACATTCAAGGATTCACATGATCAATAAAGGCTGGGTGCAAGGTTTCAGATTGAGTCTGAAGGCTTCTCACACTTTATCAAACACAGATCTCTTCCTTCTTTGTAGTTAGTCTTCCCACCATTTTTATGGCTACCTCTTTGCTCAGAATTGCTGTTGTTGTCCAGACAGTTTTTTGTTAATCAATTTATAATTGTGCCTTTATAATCTTGCCTTTCACAAGATAACTTCAGGAAGCACGTATGGGATTTCTTAAGAAGCGTCCAAATCAGGCACTGACCAGCAGCATCCTAACAGGGCACATATGGTAGAAGGAGGGAAACTCTAACCCAATCCCAATTTCTGCCCCCAGCTATAACTATCACCCCAAAATTACCTCACTTACTTCCAAACCATGACATTCCAATTAGCACAACCACACTCACTGAAGTACACATATGCTCAACACACATGTGTGCAAAAACACACACACACACACACTCCTTGCTATAGTTACAGTGACCACATGCACACACCTTGCTATAACTAAGCCAATACACACAACCCCTGCTCCGGCTGCTGAAGCCATGTGGAGACCACACAGCCAAGCAACATTGTGCTGTCACAGTTCTGTGTCCTTGACAACGAAACCAACAAACCAGGAGAAAAGAAGGACCAAGATGAACATTTTTTTTAAAAAAAGGCTAAAGATAACCAAACTCAGAAGTGAAAACAAAGAAATTAAAAGGTAAATAGAATCTAATTGACTAGCAAGGGCAGAACAGAAAGCACCACCCCGCACTGTGTCGCTGTCTGACCAAAAAACCCCAACAGTGACAGGCAAGTCAAAAGAATGTAAAAAATTAAACAAGGTACAGAAACAAAATCAACTGGCAGGGACAGATCAGACAGTGTTGCTTTCCTCTGAGTCCATGACAGCACATGGCCCAATCACGACAATGCAAACAAAACTATATCACAATCTTCCTCCTGCAAGTGAAGGTGATAAACAAGGCATGTGAAGGAGAGGGCAAGCAATTTATGACCTAAGACCCAGCTCCTCTCATGTGCTGCATTCTGGCATCAAGCACCAGTGTAAAGTACCCTGGTATCTCCTATGAAGGGCATTGACCTATCTCAGTCCTGGCACAGCTGATAAATGAAACAAACAAACTGAATATCTCTCAGCTTGTTACTAACTTCCAGACAGTAAGCAAGGAGTCATAACTAAAGTCCAATATAAACAAAGTCCAGCAGGGTTTCATGGTAAGGTAGTGTCCAAGGTTAATCTGAGCGTTTGTCAAGGGATCCAGCAAGGTGTCAACTAAGCTCTGACAACTTCTGGAGGGGAAGGACACCAGCTAAATAGGTCCTGAGCCTAGTGCAGCTGAGACTTGATTGATTGTTGCCGGTTATAAATCCTGAGAGAGCAATGCTGGCTCTCTCTTTGCTGCCTGTTCACTGAAAAGCTGGGCTGAGGTACGTGTTCCTCTATATCTGAAAAGGCAGGACTCTGTTGGAGCTGGCACTGTCCCCTGTTCTGTTTCTGGCACTATAACCTCTCTCTGTACAGCAGGCCCTGACATGTCTTCTGTTTCAGCCTCTGGCATGCCCTGTGCTTCAGACTCTGAGTCTGAAGCAGAGTCTGGAAGCAGGGCATGACAGGCATCAAACCAGTACACATATCCCCTCTTCGCCCAGTATCTCATGTTGTGTGAGTCCAGGTTGGTATTGTGATCAACAGAGACGTGAAAATCTGTCTCAGCTTTGTTGAATTACTTCAAACCAGATCTGATTTTTTTTTCCAATCCTGGAGTCATATTAGGTTATAAAGCTCTGCTTTTGCTTCCAGTGTGGACATTTTGGGGTGCTTTAGTCTGTCATTTACCTAGTATAAATGCTTTTAATGCATTTTTTTAAAAATATATGTGTATGTATGTATGTATGTATGTGTGTTTATAACTAAACTGTGTAAGCAGATACTTTTTTACCCCAAAATGGACACTTTTAGTTGTATTTACATATTTGTGTATAGTTTAAAGAGGGGAAAAAACAGAATCTGATACTTGTGGTTTCTTCCTAATGACAGGAAACCAAAAGGAATGCACATTCCTTTCTTAGTAATCTTGCAGACTACAAACTGGATAACAGTGTATTTTAATGGCTGATTAATGGTAATATTTTTCCATTCCTAGGCATCACAAAAGCTTGGCCTTCATACAATCTTCGATAGGTATGACTAGGTTTTTGTCAAAGGCCAAAGAACAATGGAACTGTTTTACTAAAAGATTTCACCTAGTTCCATGTAATCACCAGGGATTTAGACTTACGGGACTTTTTTTTTCATACAGGAAACTTTTATGACACTTAGAAAGCATCTTTGGCAACTGCAGGGATTTCCTAAAATACTTTGTGACATTCTATATGGAGGCTGGCTGTTCTGCTCCTTACCTTCATATGAATTCAGTGTTTGCTATAGGAGTCAAAAATCATAGAATCAGGGAGACTCAGTTGCAGACTCAGACAATTTCTGTGTGATGGACAGGGATGCTGGAATCCAACCTGTCTAAGGTCCAGCCCATCAGACTATTTGGAATGTTGGGAAGTGGGGTTGGAGAAGCGGAGGGAGGATTAGAGTAAAGGCATAAAGGGAAAGGATAGTAAAAATGAATTAGTCTGAGGGAAATATTACACCAGTTAGGACAGGAAGAAGATCTGATATATTCTGGCCAGCTTTGGAAAGAAAAGATATATAGTGAGCTGAATGGGAGTATCATTTGTATAATTACTGAGAGGCTTGGCCATCTGAGAAGAAGGCAGAAACGTGGGAGTAGGTTAGAGTTCAGAGCAAATTTATAAAAAGATATTGTTGTATCCTAGTGACTAAGACTAGTGGACCAGTCTGGTTTGATTTATGTTATAAGAAGGCCTTTATATTTCATGTTTAACCTCTGCCTGAGCTGATTATGTTAGGGGATTTACTGGATCCAAGCCATTCACCATCATAAGGGACATAAGGGCTCATGGACATTTCAGAAGACACTAGGTCTCCCTTGAAGATAAAAGATAACAGAAATTGGTATTGGATTAAGAGAAACAGAGCCCCTAGGTGAAGGGAGAAAAGAGTAAACTGGAAGTTGGCTCTGTCACAGGCTCTTTAAGGAATATGAACAGCTCCCGGAAAGATTTTTTTTTCTTCTGTAGAACATTGAAACAATTACTCTTCTCGGTTGAGCTAACAGCTGTCACAGTGATCTGTCCAAGTTTCACTTGCCTTGCCTGTTGGGAACTTGCATTACCCAGCCTGCCCTTGCGTCTTTGGATGAGATCTTGCTTTACCACTGCTAGATGGAATCTGATCTCTTCAGCAGTACTACTGCTGAAGTTCAGTCTCCTCTTGGAGGCCTAGGTTAGAACAAGAGACCCGCAGAATCAAGGTACAGAGTACCCATGACCATCCAAGTTATTTAAAAAAGAAAAACTCTCAAGGACCTCTCTTCTTTCCCTGAAATAAAAACTGAATATACATACATACAAAAGAATATACACACACCAATATTTGCTAACTTTTCATGATACTCAAAAATCATTTACCCAAACCACCCATCTCACCCTGCCTAATGGTAAAGCTGATTTTGCCATTTGTTGATGGCAAGTTTCTGACCCTTGATCTATGACAGCACCTTCCTATCAACTTGTTTTATTCATAGCAACAATAGTAACAACAACAACAACAACAAAATTATGCCCAGCATCCTGTTGGTGATATACAAAGGTATAATTGCAAATTCTGCCTCTTTATGCTCTCCTGTTTACTACCTCCTCTCTGCAATGATCAATCTACAGGAAGAATTCAACTTCCTTCTTCAGGTGTCTCTCCCCATGCTCCTGACACACCCAGGAAAGGTGGAAGCAGCCAATGGCCATCCACTCATGTTCCTATAGCCAGACACACAACAATAATATCATCTTCCAGCACCTTTGGGAGATCTTCTGGAAGTCCTGGGGGACACCTTTGTTATATATCTCACAGTATGAATACAGCCAGATGCTCCTTAGTTCCCCCAGCTGTTAAACAGATGTGGCCAGGGGGCTGAAGGAGAAAGGCGACAGTGTGGACAGAGTAGATGAGGTGGACTTCCATCTGGCAGAAGATTACATTCCATCAGATAAAACAATTCAGAACGGCTCACAATATGATTAAAAAGAACACGTACATCTAGAAACACAATGATCTAAAATATTACATTGAAAAATTGTTTTTATAGGAATTTGTCCAAGTTTTACTACCCATGGAGGAAAGCTTTCTTTCAGTCCCACCATCATCACAAGTATACATAGTGAGGACACAGGAGAAAGTCTTCTCTGGGGCTCCTCCCAAGCTGAAGAATTCTGTGCTAGACGGATGGCTCTGTCTTTGCTCTCCTTCCACTAGCAGGCAAAGACCTTCGAACAGGAACTTGGCGACTACCTGTCTACACAAAAAGGTCTTTTAATGGTGTCTATGTGCTGTACTTTTACCATTTTTTTCACAGTTTTAAATGATTTTACACTGATGTTTTCATATAGTAGTTTGTTCCTTTAAACTTTTTTCTCATTAGTTTTTTTTTTAAAAAAGATCTATCTTGTTTTAATTCATGCTGTGAGCTGCCTTGGGCCGCATAGTGGGGGGAAAGTGAAATATAAATGAAATAAAATACACAAATAGATAAATATTAAAACATAATACAGTGCAATAAAATGTAATAATTTTAATAAAAATATTATTTTAAAACCAAACAGAATAATATAGATATTTAAAAAGGACAGTAGTTATAAAATACAGATACAAAATCAAATGTTTAAACATTACCGCCAAACACAACAGTAATATTCCAACAATCAGAATGGGGCGTCTACCCATGTTTAAAAAAAGGCCTGGGCTATGCAAAAGAAGACATACAAACACTGACTTTGGTAGGTTTCTCAGAGGAGACCATTCTGTGACATTTATAGTACATTGGCTGGCATCCTATTGGGTAGTTGCATAATTGTAAACTGACTTATGATCACAGAAAGTTGAAAGGAACTATTATACAATGTTTATATTCTTGGGATGGGAGCAGGGATTAACTACACTTTGTGGCATTGCCCTGGTGATTCCGCTTGCTCTCAGAGGAACTGTGTCTTTCTAGTAAGAGTGCTGCTTACTTGTCATTAGGTGCTTGCCTGCCTGCTTTTCTTTGCAGGCTTACCTCTTCTCTCTGTCAGGTGCCTGCCTCTCTCCTTGATCTGCCAGCCAGCCTGTCAGCTGACACTGCTTGCCCACTGTGTCTCAGTGCAACTGGCCTGCTAGCCTAACTTTCACAGGACTAATCTTTCCATGAGGGAGATTGTGGCCAAGATCCAATATCACTTCACTGTAGCATAAATATCCACAAGAGGAACAACATTACATTTCCACTGCACAACCCCTGTAGTGAACAGTGTAACACCTACATACAATATGCATTCATGTACTATGTGCACTATTTGATGTGCATCCACATGTGCAATGACTCAGCATATAGAACTCCACTTCTGCCGCTGTCAACTGGATACAACTACTCCATATTGTCCACAAAATCCACTCTGTATTCCTCGTGCAGCTTATTCCTCCATGTGTCACTAGATGGATACTAGCCTGCGTGTGCCTGGAGAAGATAATGCATTACTTTGAATAGCTGCCCTACTCCATCTTTGGGACTGTCTACTTCCCCTCCTAGGACTTGCCTGCCTGCCCCTGTCTGGTCACCACCTAGATAGTCCTCCACACACCATCCTTGTTTTCCTCTATGACACAGCAGTGGCTCCATCATACTAGGTGCTCAATGTTAGGGCCTGTTTGTGCTGATGTGTGCAAACCCTTATTGCACACAGTCAACTGGCACGCATGTAAACATCTCAGCAGGTGACATTGGCCAGTCTGAAAAGGCGGGGTGAGAACTACAGCGTGTAGGATTGTAACAATCAGGCTGGACTCCTGTATACATTCTGTGTGTGTGTGTGTGTGTGTGTGTGCGCGCACGCGCTTTCAAGTTGCCTGTCAACTTACAGCAACCCTATGAATTTCCTAGGGTTTTTTACCTAGGAGTAAATCCCATAGACTGCAGCAGGACTTACATCTCTGTATACATGCATAAATGTCTGCTAAGAGCCGTGGTGGGATGAGCTTAGCGTCTTGCCTTTTGATAGTACATCACGTCCAGGAAAAGCAGAGGTGGATCACTGTTTACTAACAGTGATCCACCTCTGCCTTTCCTGGATGTGATCATCCCAAAATATGAATTATGACAGAAATGCAAAATCTAAAATGACACAGAGAGATAATGCCTTGGTGATACCCTTTTCCCAACTCTAACTTTTAATTTCATATATATGACATTCTTTAATAATGTGGCAGTCACAAATGTATACAATTGCACATTGAGAAAAAATGTTTGATCAAAATTAATTCTTGGTATGATGATGGTGATGATGATGGTGGTGGTGGTGGTGGTGGTGGTGGTGAAGATGATCTTTACCCATATCCCTCAGAACCAGGCTTGCAATATTAAAAAAAAAGGGTGAGTTCATGCATAGTTCAACATAACTATCTGTTGTAAACTTCCTTGAGTCCTGAACTGGGAAAAAGATGGGATAACAACAAGAACAACAATGACATGGTGATAGTGATGATGATGATGATGATGATGATGATGATGATGATGATGATGATGATGATGGCGGCGATGGGGATGATGGGGATGATGATAACTATAATGATCAAGCTGCATTGTTGAAATTATGTCTGATAATGCCACTCTCAGTCTGACTGGGCTACAGCTGAAGGCTTTCCAAGGCACTGCAGATCAGGGCACTGGAAAAAGACAAGTCATACCTAATAGAATCCAAAGTACCTAACTAAAGCTAACCAAGGTCTCTGTTGTGGAATGAATCAAGATACATAGATGTTTAATTGTTTTAATTAATGAAGGTCTAATGCAACTATCAATTAGTACTCAGCATGCCACATTGACTATTAATTACATTGGATCTGACATGGTGGGACTGAAAGGGTATTTGTTAGTTTAACTTTGTTTTTGTTTCTGTTTTTTTCCTCCTTCAACCAACTGTAGCTCCATGTTGTGAGAAGTGCTCATTTGGAAGTGCCTAGTGTTTTAGTTAACAGGAACACAAGAACAACAGAAGCAACAGGTGATAAAACTGATAGCATGCACTGAAACTCATGACATGATCTTATTCATCTTGTTGTACACATCCCAAATGTCAGAGGTAAATTTGCCAGCTGACTGTTCCTTAGTCCCAGGTGGTTTTCAGTCCTTTAAAACCATATGCAGTCATTTGTCTGTAAACAAGACATCTCTCAAATGAAACAGATTGCAGATATCCTGCTGAGGCTAAAATGCAATCCATTATTTTGTAACTTTCTTTTTTTTTAATTCTATATGCATGTGGAGATACACATTTTTAACTAGAGATGAGCCAAGCTGCTTCAATTAAACACAACACACACAGCTTTGGGCATTTGTGCCAAGAGGAGAGGACTTCATAGTGAAAAGAAATGTAAATATTTGGCACATGATCAAAGCTCTATGGTGGTTTTTTAAAAGAAAATCTGCATTTCCTTCTGAAATATTACAGCATCAGTACAAGATAAAAATCTGTCTTTTCCCCTTTCCTCTAGAAAAATAGCCTATGTGTGTGAAGACTGAGTTATTTGGGGGACATTTGTGCAGGTTTTACATTCAGTCCTTCCTCCATCTTCCTCCTCTGACCCTTTCAGATTTCTTTAATACCAGCCACTGTTGAGACTTCCTTCACATGATGTGTGATCTAGTTAATGCCCTCTTCATAGAGCTTTTGTCTGTCTGCCTGCAAGAACAAACATTCCTGTGTTGTGTTTTTTCCCCAAAAAATATGTTGGTCAGTTTTTATTCATAGCTCATGATTTCAGAGAGATTTTTCCCTTCTCTGATATTGTAAATGCACAATGATTTTTAACAGATGAAGCATATGTTTGTGGGTGGGCATTTCTTTGCTGTTGCCAAAATACTAGGAACTATGCAGAATACATAAAGATGGATGGCTGTGCAGCACATTCATAATCAAATTTACACAGAGGCCTCTCTGCCCTACACTGTTATAGTGCTATTATTCCACTTTCAACATCCTGTGGAATTCTGGGGTTTGTAGTTTACTGAGGCCAAAGTGCTCTCTGGCTGAGAAATTGAACCCCAGGATTCCATAGGATGTGGAAAGTGCAATAATAGCACTATAACAGTGTAGTGTGGAAAGGCCCAGAGAACGAAATCTAAATCTTGAGAAAATCTTAAAATGACTGGCCAAAATACATGAATCTTGAGAAAGAGAAAGGAGGAGGTAATGACATGTAGTTGAATCAGCAGATCAAGACTGGTTGAGGCAATTTCCCACACGGAAGACAATCAGACTTACAGCTAAATCTTGAAGTACTTTGACACTGCTAACGGAGGGCAGCTGCCTGCTGCAACTAATGCCAGTGGGCAAGT
The DNA here is from genome assembly GCA_948474755.1 of Ctenosaura bakeri. Classification (NCBI taxonomy): domain Eukaryota; kingdom Metazoa; phylum Chordata; class Lepidosauria; order Squamata; family Iguanidae; genus Ctenosaura; species Ctenosaura bakeri. The sequence goes on along the minus strand of CAOLHI010004996.1, from coordinate 41,653 downwards.
GTAGCAGGATGCAGGACTGGCAATATGAGCCACATAAGCCTCTCTTCCCCACCACGGAAAAGAGGCAATGGGCATGTGGGGAGAGGGATTCAAATGAGTTTCTACAATGTCCTGTGGATGGAGTAGGTCCACGCCTTCAGTTCCATGCAGTCATGCATTTTCATTGACCTTAGCAAAATGTTGGTTGTGTACCAAGAAAGGCAACAGACCATAAATCCAGCACTAAGTGATTTGTTAAAACTGTATGACATTACCATCTGACATTATGGCCAAGCTTATGTATACTCTATAAAAATTCTTTTCGCTTCAAGAAAACACACACAACCTAATTAAGTGGTGAAGCCATATGTGTAGCCTGCTTTGCATTTTAAAAGATTTATGCTAACAAGATTAACTTTAATAATACTTGTTTTGCATGGTATTTAGGCACTGGGTTAGTGATTAATGATTTTCCTCTGTACTATAATAGATCTTTGGAATCCATAATTCTTTCACTTTATTTCTTTTCTAAAGATAAATAATTGAACTCTCCTACATATTGGGTTCATCACTGCAGTCGTTACACAACCTGAGGTAGAATGCCTCTGTCAACTTATTGGACAAAATGTACCTTTGTGTAAGCACTTCCCGGTATATCTGCTCTGAAGGATTATATAATCCCTCTGGTGTAGATTTTGAAAGAAAGGGTAGGGTTCCTTCTTCTTTTTCTCCCGATGGAAACCACCTATTGGGAGGTGGTGTTAATTGGATACCATTCTCAGCCTGTTGATTTTGCTCCACATACTTATGATTTTGCTCCACATACTTAAATTGCAACTGCATGTATTACTATTCAGGCTACAGCTACAAAGGATTGGATCTATTATCATCACTATCAAAACAATATTTATAAAAAGTGGCTTGTAACTAGCAGGTCCTGAGAAAAACATATCACACTGGAACAATCTTCTGTGTTACAGGACTAAACCCACAATCTTTTCCATACCTAATGAGAAACAAGTTGCACTCAAATACAGTGCACTGTTTACTTTAGAGAAAACGTACAGGATCTTGTGCTGTAAAATCAGTATTAAAAAAAAGGAAATAGCTGTACACACACCCACTGGGATTTTTGTCACCACCAACAGGGCATGATCCAACCACGGTTAGACCTAAGTCTCATGCTACAATTAACTAAGAGCCAGTGTAGTGAAGTTGTCTGAGTGTTTGGCCAGGGCCACTTCCGCACTACACTGTTGTAGCGCTTTTATTTCACTTTCAACATCCTGTGGAATTCAGGGTTAGTAGTTTGCTAAGGCCCAAGAGCTCTCTGGCTGAGAATTCTAAATGCCTCTCCCTAAACTACAAAACCCAGGATTCCATAGGATGTTGAAAGTGGAATAATAGCACTATAACAGTGTAGTGAGGAAATGGCCTAGGACTGCAGGAGATGAGGAGGCAAATCCAGTTGGTGACCTTGAACAAGTCATACTCTCTTAGCTTTAGAGGAAGACAACAACAAACCTCTGCTGAATGAATCTTGCCAAGAAAACCTTATGATAGGATCACCCTAAGCTGGAGTCAACTAGAAAACACATAGCAACAACAACAACATTAACTAGCTTAAATGTACCTTGATTTTAATGAGAGAAATAAAAAAAATGTCATAATTCCCACTGGAGATAAATAGAAATCATTTCTTCTGCAAGGTTTAATCTAATTTCATACCATTTGCTATCATTCTTTGAACATTGTTTGGGTTTTACTTTAAACTGAAGAAGTTCCACTCGGTATATTTTATTTATTTTTAAGTTTGTTATCATTATTATGAAAGTTACTTTAATTTGCCTTAAGGAGTAAAAATACATGATCTGAGAGATAGTGATGCTGGTTGCATTATTATGTCCCTGGGCAAGGTTTTGCATCTTGAACCGTACATATGTGAAATGTTTCCTCTGTGGATGGCATTTTTCTCTTGAGACAAAATTGTTTGTGAAGAAAAGGCCATTCACAGTCAGGTGCAAACTAAACAATTCAAAAACTGAACAATTCAGATTTTCTTCTGCCTGTTCAAAACTTTCAACACAATCCTAGGTGTTTGCTCAGAACTGAGTTGCACTGAGTTCAGTGGTATTTACTCCCAGGGAAAAGAATAAGTCAGGGCTATCCAAAGACATTTTCCTGCCTAAAACATTTTGCATAGTCTTTAAAGCTAGCTAAGTCATTCCGGCACATGTGGCAGAAAATCCCCAAAGTATATCTCCCTAGTAATTTGCTGCCTTTCCATGATACCAAGAATTTGCTGCCTGAGGTGGCTGTCTCTGCCCAGTGATGCAGCTAGCCCTGATTGGACTACATGTTAAATCAAGTTAAGTACAATTCCCAGTCCTTTCTGGCATTAGCAAATGCTCTCACAAATGCTGAAGGCATGTTCATACTTTAATATGAAACCCAACTGCCATTTCCCCCATCAGCCCTATTGCTGCCAGTCCCTTTTGCAAGGATATGTCAGAGGAAGGGGAGGGATTGACAATGAGGAAGGCTAAAAGAAGATAAGGTCAATGTGAGCCAAGGGGCTCAGTCTAATTCTGGGTCAGGATTGAATCTGGGCCATTTTGAATCAGGTTCAGGAGATAACACCAATGATTAGATGTGGCAGTCCCTGGTTCTCCAAAGGAAGGAGAAATCAATCTCAAAATCTTAGCTTTCGTTCCAAACTATTTAATGTCTATTTGTACTAATATTAAAATAGGCAAGTTTCTTCTTGATCTTACTGTTTACAACTGACAATTTTTTAAAGAAAACATCTTTAAAAATGTGTCCAGTTGTTTTATAATTGATGAAGGTTTTGCTTCTGTTCCAAAAGATTATCCAGCGATGTCTGATTCTAAAACCAAACAGATAAACAACTCCTTGCCTATACTCTGAAATGGAATGGGAACTAAATCTGCTCTGTCTCACAGGTGAAAAATGGAAATTAAAAATAGATCAGTACTGCTATACTTTTCATCATATGATTTCACAATTAATATTTAAGATTACACATAGAAGCCTTTGCCTAGTATGGTTGGTCATCTGCACTAGATAGGAGATGTATAATAGGCAGGCAAAGATGTTGAAAGACTTATAGGGACTTTCCACAGGATGTTGTTGTTTCACACTGGGGATGGGAGAAGGATAGGGCCCAGACAATGGTTCTCCATGATGTCATCTGGGTCCTGTCCTTCTCCCAACCCCAAGGGGTACAATCTCACTGCAAATCATTGATGGGTTTTCCCTATCATGACTGGTGATTGCACAGCCCTCCCAGCACCTGCCTGCTCTTATCTGGTGTGCAGGGGTCTTGGAAGCAGAATGGCTGCATTTCCTGCCCCAGTGCTGCCTGGAACAGTACCCAGCTGCCATGCGGAAGGAAGAGGCAGCACCATTGCACTTCTTCCCTTCACGGAGGCAGCCTGTGCAGAGTTTCTGGCAGAGACAATGCCGGGACCCATACTGAATATCTCCAAAATAAGATAAAGCTGCGGAAAGGCCCATAAAGACACCAGCTGGGTAGGACTAAAGATGGAAACAAGATTTGGAAAAATACAACTTTTACGTTTCTCTCATAATTTAACTACCATATTTATGCTTCTGTCATTGTTTTAGCCATGATTTATTTGGAGCACATAATGCAGCCAGAACTGAGCACTGATTGTGTCCTTAATTATTCTTAGTGAAAAAAGGTATAATGATAATAACCACTAAAGTGCATAAACTTAATTCATGCTGTATGCAAGAAGCTGGTTATGTTCACATCCTTTGTGCTCCTTTTACATTTCCATTGTTTTGAAAGGCTATGAATTAGGGGTAGATAGTAGGTGGCCTTCCTGATGTCTCTGGATGACATTTTCTATGGTCCATTGGCCGTGTTGGTTGGGGTGGATAGAAGCTGGAGTACAATCACATCTAGAAGGCCACAGATTCCCCATCTGTACATCGAAGGTCTAAACAAATTCTCATCCAGAGCCTTCCTTTTTTTTTAACAAAATGACTGTATATATTTTTCGCCTTAGGTCATCAGTTGTGTTGTCTGTACTGTTTATTTATAATTTATCTTCATTGTTTTGCTTAAGAGCCAGAAAAAATACTGTTAAAATCTGTAATAAATTTAACAAGCAAGACACATTCTAAACAGATAATAATATTTCTGATTCGTGCCACTACATATTATCTTGGCTAGTCTTGTACTGTCTTGTAATGTGAGAGCCCACTCACACTACACAATTATGGTGTTGCATTCTGCTTTAATCACCATGGCAACATTCAGTGGAATCCTGGGATTTGCAGTGTAGGAAGGGGCATTTAGAAGCTCAGGCATAAAGTTCTAGTGCCTCTGACCAAACTACAAACCCCAGGATTCCACAGGATGAAACCATGGCAGTTAAAGTGGAAATGCATCTCAATCTTTAAGAATGGGAAAAACTTGTACAAAAGCTGGAAAACTGCAGAACAGTGGTGTCACAGGGGAGGGCTGTGGCCATGTGGAGAGCCCGGGAGAGCCAGTCCTGGGCTAAAGGTTTCACACCAATGCTTTTATGGATGCACAGTGAGGAGGAAGGTTCCATCAGATATGCTGACCATTACATGGTATGATGGCCACTATCAGAATCTAGATGTGATGCTGTTCATTAGGTAAAGGTCACGTGAAAAATAGAATTCAGTGGCCAATAGGTTAAGTGCTCCCTCCTGCCCATTGATTTGCTCCTGCTCCTTCAACAAAAGCTATTTCCTTCATAGTTTCTTTTCACTAAGTTTTCAGGAGAACATCTGAGAGAACGCCTATATTTATCTATATTGCAGTTTTACTGACAAAAGGTACAGAAATAGTTTCTTATATTTATGGCATTTTTGAAGTACTTTTCACTTTCTGGAGGACATACTGAGGTCAGAAGTAAGAGCTGCTGTAATGGGAAACCGTAATTCAGAGTTCTTATAAGTGAGCACACATTCTAACTCTCCTGTATATGTGATCAATGGCGCTTGCTTCTTCCACATAGTGTGTCCAAATTCTTGGGGTAAGCTACATAATGACCTGCTTGATAAGCATGAATACATCTGGGTTTTAAATGCCAGTGCTATCTGAAGACTCGGTCCAGAAGTCTATTATTCAGCACCACAGTGCTGGCTGCAGTTCAGACTTATTATCTGTATGTTAAGGGTCTCATCAATAAAATACAGGAGATTATGATGGTGCATGGGGTGATGGGAAGTCGACTGCAACGTGAAGAAGACATCAATATTTAAACTAATTGTAATAAAAAATATGTTGTGTAATGTGCCCAAAAGTCTTCAAAGGATGCACATGATGATCTCAGTGATTCTGTGCTCTTCTTGTACTTGCTTTATGTGCTTTGCCTCATGGCTTCATTCTGCAGTAAACCCCCTGATCACAACCAAAGTGAACAACCACTCTAAGCCCAACATTACACTAATCCCACTAAGACCACAAGTCCAACTTACAGGCACTTCCACAAATTCCAGTAGAGAAGCACCTGATTTAGGGAGTAGACCCAGAAGAAAGGAAGTTTTTTCTCCACTTTTATCATCACCCCACAAACCAGAATGAGTACTGGTTAGCCAGATTAACAAGTCCCAATGGTTTTCATGGAACTAATCTAAGTATATCACCAAGTCATTTGGATAGATTGCAACCCAGTCATGTTTACTTTGTTCAACTGAACTTACTCTCAGTTAAGTATGAATAATTTCACACTATTTTCTTGTCCTTTTTCATGTAAAATGTCATGTATAGTGATGGTGCTATATAAATATAACAACAACAATGCCGCTGTACTGTGATATTTTAAAAAAGGTAACGGGATGTAAGGGATTTGTCATGCTTGGTCTGACAACAGTTCTAAGCTAGTGCTACTCATAGTGCTGGTCCATGGATCGGCACACAATCAGCTGCTGGTTCCTGGAGAATTTCCAGGAAAGAAAGAAACAACTGTAGCCAGTGGACACAAATATGATACTGGCACTTGGCACATTGCAGGAGGAGATTATAGTTCTCCATATCAGATAGCTTAAAAAGCATGGGCCTACACAACATTGAAGCCATTAAAAAAAAAAAAACACTCCATAGGCATGTATTGCAACTTGCCAAGTATTCATCTAGTTTTGCGACCCAAAACAAACAAGTAAATCCATGAGATATATCAAGCCATGCTATGCAAACTGGGCTATGTCCAGTTTGGTATACACTACAATGTATGTAATCCTCAGGACTGGATAAGTTGAAAAGACCTCTCACATTGTAGATGTAAACTGAATCACTTGGTATGCTGAACTGCATGAGTTCAAAGTACTAAAACTCTTAGGTTTTGCTGAACAGACACATTAATAAATAAATTGCTCCTTGCTTTCCTCTTTATTCCAACATATGCCTTTCTTGTGTCTTAGTACGGTATGGAAATAATCTGCCACATAAAATTTTACTAAGTGATGAAATATTTAACATGTTTCAGCAAGGAAGACTTATGTATCTCAAAGTGTCAGTTCTGTCTCATCCAATCTTTAATTCTTAGATAGCTGAAATGTAATGAGACACCATGAATTTAAGGAGCACATGTTTAAGAGACAGCTTCTTTTCCCCATCCCCACTTTTCTTTTCCTTTTCTTTTCTTTCTTTGTATTTTTTTTCCAGGCTGTAATGAGCTATATTAACAGAACAAGGGGAAGCTGAATGGATAATTAGTGTTCCAAATACAGTGAAATTAAAGCAGTATCATTCCAGTTGTATAACCAAGTACAGAATTTTAGAATCATAGAGTTGGAAGAGACCACAAGAGCCATCAAGTCCAACCCCCTGCCATGCAGGAATACATAATCAAAGCACTCTGGACAGATGGCCTTCCAGCCTCTGTTTAAAAACCTCCAAAGAAAGAAACACCACCACACTCTGAAGCAATGTATTCCACTGTTAAACTGCTCTTACCATCAGGAAGTTCCTCCTAACATTTAGATGGAATCTCTTTTCCTGAAGCCTTTGCTCTGTGACCTAGTTTCTGGAGCAGCAGAAAAGAAGCTTGCTCCGTCTTCCATACAACATCCTTTCAAACATTTAAACATGACTATCATGTCACCTCTTAACCTTCTCTTCTCCAGGCTAAACTTACCCAGCTCTCCCAGCCACTCCTCAAAAGGCATGGTTTCCAGGCCTTTTACTATTTTGGTTGGCCTCCTCTGGACATGTTCCAGCTTGACAATAGCCTTCTTGAATTGTGGTGCAATATATACAAACAATGCAGGTGAAGTGCTCAGTACCCATTTGAGATTATTATTGCAATTTATGATTTAAAAGGAGATGGGATATTAACATGTTTGTATCAACAGCCATTTAAAAACAGAGGCCCCTATTCTACATCTCCTGCTTAGTTATAAGTCATAACCAAGGCCATTTCCGCACGGGACTGTTATAGCACTATGATTCCACTTTCAACCGGCCCCTCCCGAAACTGCAAACCCCAGGATTCCATAGGATGTTGAAAGTGGAATCATAGCGCTATAACAGTCTTGTGTGGAAATGGCCTAAGTAATGTCTCTTGTTCTACTTTACCAGCTAGCAGCCACACTGAGAATGGAGGTCTGTTCAGCTGGCAATCAAGGTGCAGGAGAATGATGTTTACAGCCCTCAACCACCAACAAAGGAGGCTGTATGAGAGACAAATGAGAGGCAGGACACCTGTCACAAGTCCTTGTTGCAGCCTCCCTCTCTCTTTCTCTCTCTCTCTCTGGTAGGAAGGAGAGGACATATTGGCCAGAATCCTGTTGGATAAGCTGGAGTTACACATTAGTAAATGTATGATATTCATTTTATCTACATAGCCCCAATTTTAGGGGACATGTAAGGACCGTGAAAGCCCCCCCCATCCTCACTTACAAGGAAGTAATTGCTGCAATCAATGGGGTCCATTCCCCAGTCACTCAGGAAACAGTTGGATGACATTCCCACCCACCACCTTGCATGAGCAATCTCTGGTGCAAGGGGGAATTGCAACAGGGACCCTGCTTCTGCATGTTGCAAAAGAGACCACTCATGGTGGCTGCTTCCTGAACAACAAGGGAATGGACCCCTGTCGACTGCAGTGGCTGTTTCTCAGCCTTGCTGCTGGTTGTCTAAGGAAACTCCCCTCAGCGAGCCTTGCTGAGCTTTCTTCCCCGGAACCCCGCTTCTCTCCAGGACTACGAGACGAGGGACCTTTCTGCACTACACTTGTTATAGTGCTCTTATTCCACTTTCAACATCCTGTGGAATTCTGGGGTTTGTAGTTTACTGAGGCCAAAGAGCTCTCTGGCTGAGAAGTCTAAAGGCTCCTCCCTAAACTGCAAGTCCCAGGATTCCATAGGATGTTGAAAGTGGAATAGTAGCACTACAACAGTGTAGTGCAGAAATGGCCCAGGTGTCATATTGCCCTTCCCAAAAAGCTCTCCGTTTCTATTTCTCAGTTAGTTAGTTTAAGTCTTGTCTTGAGTGTTTCTTGTCTTTAATAAAATATTGTTTGTTACTTTGAAAACCTTGTCTAGCTGCTCTCTGACCTGACGCTGTATACATTGGGTTAAAGATCTTAGCTAAGGTTACCCTGCCTCTCATTTAGCTGAGAGAGTGCTCGAGTTAAATTCCCCCAACTTGTATTTTTATTTGGTAATTTGGGTGCCCCTCCCGGGACCCCCAACATACAGGGTAACATGTCCTCCAAGTTGCCTTATTTTTGAAACATAACTGAGATTGTACCCATATTACACAATTACAACAGTATGATGCCACTTTAATTGCCATAGCTCTGTCCTATGGAATCCTGGGATTTGTACTTGGTGAGTACTTAGGATTCTGTAGTAGATTCCCTTCAACTACAACACTATAGCTTTCTGGCAGAGAATTCTATGTCCCTTACCAAACTACAGATCCCAAAACCTGGACAGTTAAAGTGGTAGTATAGAAGTGTTATACCTGTGTTGTGATTGTCATTATGCATTGTGATTGTGGTTGTGCATTCAATATTTTCCATTGTAATTGTGCATCCTGTACTTTACATTTTGATTACACATTATGGTTGTACATCGTACACTTTCTCCCATGGTTGAGCATCCCATATTTTCCTTATGATTGTGCATCCTATACTTTGTGCATCCTATACTTTGCACTGTGGCTGTGCATGATATATTATGCATTGTACAATGGTACCTAGTCCTGTGTTGTGCAATGTTGCTATTCTGCATAGCAATTGCATACTGCCATTATGGCATACGTCTGCATGCAAGTATTTACGCTACACTATGGGAATGTTGGATTGAGGCCATTACATGTAACCTTGATATTTAAAGCTCAATACCTCTAAGCTCTGGTACATATTGAAGTACCCTGCATAGGAAGTTTAGTTTGTCAGCTACAGCAGAGTGATTTGCACAATAAAAATTCTTCCATTTAGCTTCTTGTCTACTTTATATAAACTAGGGACATTAATAAAAAGCACTGGGGAAAAGGAGGAGTTAGAGGAGTAAGGAGGCATTCATGTCCCCCAGTCCTTAATGCTCCAGTTGTTGTCTTTGCTGGGGAGGACTTTGAAAATCTCTACTCATTAGCAGTATTGAAGGAAAAGAAAAGGTTCACATTTCCACACTGCCCTGGAACCAATTTAAAGGCGGGGGGAACAGCTAAGGTTTTGTAATTACCGAGAGCTTTTAATTCCACCATCTTTTTAAACCTGCACACTACCAAAGTATTTTAATTTTCATGCCTATGTAGCCTTTTTCAATGCACAACTTTTTAAAAAAAGATCTCCATTATGTGTCTCTTGTACAAATGGATACATTTTTGCAGATACATTTTTAGCTGTTTTTCTTTGTAATTGCATGAAAGACATAAAATGCAATTGATTTTCAGTAGAAACCATGCTTTTAACTTCTTCATTGTCATCTTCTTTTTTCTTAGTTATTTTCCCAATAGTCAGAAACAATTAGATACTTTAAACAGTCCTGAACAAAGAGGACCCTAACTTTGACAGCCCTAGTTTGGGGTAGTGAAAAGAGGCACTCCTTTTCTGTGACGTTTCAGGGAGGAGGTGTGAGTGAAAGATAAAAGTGTGAGTCTTGGTTTATGGCAGGGATAACAGGCTTATGTCACCAGATTGTCACTGTGCTAGAAGGTTAGACAGTGAAGCCACTCCAGGAAGGGTGGTTGTCTGCTAGGCCACAGGTTGAAATGTTGCCTGCCTTGCCTTGTTATGCTGAAGATTCATTGCTTACCCTCACAGTTCAGTATAAGGAGTTACACCCCAATTTTTTTAGACTGTAAGATCAGGAATGAAACTGCCACAACACGGTGTAAAGAAAGGTATGGTCAGTTGGTTACCCAAGCAATTAGGAGATGCACTCCTTTGCTTCACCATGAAAGGAACTCTGGTCTGTGACAATGTGACCACAACTGACTGTCTAGTTTGTGTCATTGGTATGTCAGAACCTGCTCCATCTGAAATGTCTCCATGCCAGATTTATACACAAACTAAAGCCGTTTCGACACACCATAGTTACAGTGCTATTATTCCACTTTCAACATTCTGTGGAATCCTGGGGTTTGTAGTTGAGGGAGGGGCATTTAGAATTCTCAGCCAGAGAGTTCTTGGGCCGCACTAAACTACCAACCCCAGAATTCCACAGGATGTTGAAAGTGGAGCAATAGTACTGTGAGGGATAAACAGTTAATTCTCTCAACCAGATCTTGAACACCCTCAATGGCAGTAACTGTTGGGTGTGCTCCCACAGGCTCTCCTCCCAGTAATACTGGTAGGTACCTTGAACCTCATGGGCTGGAATAAATCCAAAGTTAATGTATATACCGGAAACCGGGACTGGTCCTTAATAGATTCTGGCCAGTTTATATTGAGCAGAACGGGAAAGGAACCTCTGGTTGCCTTGTGTGTAAGGAGATGGAACACCTCTCGAGAAGGGTATTATGCAACCTCTGGACAAGTGGGAAGTCAACAATACCCCTTGCCTAGAGTTTCATTGGGAGATACCCCAACTGTAATGTAACTATTTTTGTTCTGGAATATAACAACGCAAATTGTAAAAGGACCAATCCAACAACCTTTTCACATGTTTTTTTTTAGCGCGAGCGCCCCTTGAGCACCATGCAAATGGGAGCGCCACTCCATACGACACACTCCCACTTGCACGGCGCTCATGAGGCTGAAGCAGGGCGCAGGAGCATTTTTTGATTTTCGGCTTTAAGCCGAAAATGCCCCGCGCTTGCGCAATGCTCACGGTGCCCTCGCGCACTTACCTGTGTGCGGTGTGTCGGCGAGCCGGGCGGGTCGCGCTTCCTCCCCCCGAACAGACTACAACTCCCATACTGCGCTGCGGAAGGGGCGGGGCGGGGCGCTAGTGCGACAGTCGCGCAAACAGGAAGCGACCTGCGGTAGGAAGGAGAGGGGAAGCAGCAGCATTTTGGAAGAGGCTTCTTGCACAAGATGCCCTCCCCCATCGTGCAAAAAGGTAACATGCGAAAAGGGCCCAAATATTTCCACCCCTTTCAGGTGGGGACAGGGGGACACTATGGATCTGGTGACTATGCATGGAAATCAGAAAGGAGCTAACCCCCTGAACAAAATCCAGGATGTTGCGGTAATGCACAACAATCAATGGATTTATGGATTGCCACCTGGAATGTATTGGATATGTGGGTCATGGGCAGGAAAGGCTCTACCCCTCATTTGGAATGGACATGCACTATAGGGAGCTTAGCGGCGGCCTGAATTACTTTCCACCCATTGCAACAACCAATTGAAGCTTGGGATAGGCAATTTGCTTGGTCAAGGATGAAAAGGGCCTATGATGAAAGCTATGGGTATGATCCTGATAACACATACCTAACTGAGGGTGAAAGATTCGGAGCTATAATGTTCCCTATGGCAGGAGTGGCCCTTAACATAAGACAGATACGGCGACTGTCAGCCCAGTTGGAGAAACTGGTCAATTCAACAGCCAAAGGGCTCAGTGCCCTTCAAAAGGAAGTAGACTCATTGGCCTCTGTATTAGCCCAGCATAAAATAGCTTTGGACTATCTCCTCAGCCGTGAAGGGGGGTTGTGTATCTGGCTAAATACCACATATTGTCATTATGTAAATGAATCTGGAGTAATAGAAACTAGTGTGGAAAGGATACACTCTGTAGTGTCCAATATTAGAAAATCATACTCGCAATCTGAAGATATATGGACATGGTTAACCTCTTGGCTTCCGAATTTAGCATGGTTAAAAACACTGTTTGTAGGATTGTTTATTGTATTAGTAATGGGGCTCCTAATTTGCATAATAGTACCTTGCCTGTTAAAGTGCTTTCAATCTGCAATGAATGAAGTAATGGATGGAAAGGCTGCTGTATACGCCTTGATGGCGCAGCCAAAATGGTTATGCTTAAATTGCTAATTATAGAAGTTAGCATAAAAGGGGGGAATGTGAGGGATAAACAGTTAATTCTCTCTGCAGCTTGTAGTTATTTCTCTGTGTTTGTAAGGAACTGTGGGAATAGAAGAATGGAATGTGGCTTGCTTCTGGTTTGCAACATTTGAAGATTACTAGAAGAATGACCTATTGTGGCGAGATGGGAACCTTTGTACACATCTGTTTCCTTGCCTGAGCATGTGATGACACTGTTCTGGAAAATGTATAAATTGTTGTGAACTTAAAGAGGCGGGGCTCTTGGTCTTTGGAAGTTATTCCACTGAGACCAGCCGGCTTAATAAAGGCTTTCCATTTTCCATGGGTCTCTATCTCTGATTTCTGCAACAGTACTATAACAGTGCAGTGCAGAAATGCCCTAAGTAAGCTATAGTTTAGCTTTTCAAAGTATGAAACTCTGCCTCTGTCTCTAAGTAGAAATTTACTAAATTTACTAAATTTCAAGTTTTAAATGAAATACACTTTGATGAGTAGTGCTATGACCCCTCTTAAAAATGACATAGTTTAGGGCTCCATATTTCTTAATCCAGCCCTGACTGCCTTCTCTCGCTCTGTACAGGAGCATCTTTGTCCAAGAACCCTGTAGGAAGGATACTGATGACTTGTTATATTTTGGGTTTGGTGCTGCTCATTATGATTTAATTAACATGTTTTGATTTACTTTTGAGCTGCCTTAGAAGGATTTGTATCCTCAAAGGTAGGATATAAATAGCTGAATCTATGCAATAAATAAATCTTGCTTACTTTAAGATTCCATACTGACTAGAATCATACTGTGAAAGGAAAGGAAAAAGGTGCCAAGCAGAGCGTCTAAGAAACACCATGTCTAGGAGCAGCTGCAAATAATCTACCTTCAAAAATTGTTCTTTTGAAAGGGGTGGGGGAGAGCATGTCACTTCATCTCCTTATTGCCCAAAAAATTGTTCATGAGTGATAATTCAAATTAATGCTTGTTTTAAATTCTCTTGCACATCCTCCTTTCTTAACTCTATATTGGATTGTTCTGTAATGTGAGCAGTGAACATCACTAGAAGGCTTTGCAAAACATAACGAAATTCACTAGATTGACTACAATTAATTCATTTTCTTCCTATGGTGAACATTTTGATAGAGGATTGTGTCTGGAATTCAGGAATGCAGTTATGGATTTGTAATCTACAGATTCATTCATATTCACAAAGCCTTACATGGTCACAATTGTGGCACTATTGCCATGATCATAAAAATCCCCAAATCCTGCTTTACTGGGTATCAACTGCTGCAAGCAATGGAGGTCTGTTCTCCTGTCTATAGGGGCATAGCAGACTGGCATTTCCACCCCTTCTTTCTAGTGAACTCCAGAGCAACAATCAGCAGCAGGATCCCATCGCAATTCCCTTTCACACTGGAGATTGTTTGCCAGATGGTTGTGGACATGTCAGATACACCTCATTAGTCTTTATGGTATCATAGGTTCCATTGTTGTTTATGGTGAAGATAACAAGGTACAGTACAGTATATGAACCTCTGCTGAATCATAATGAGATCCTAACTCAAAGCTTGCACACAAGACATTTCACAAAAAATTTTACTCACACAAGAACATCTTTGCCCTTAGGATCATTTTTTCCCCACTCAGGATCTTTCTACTAGGGTAGATATTAGCCCTTTTCAAACACCACCTCCAACCCTCAATGGCCACAGGATCACCACAGGATCACGACGACAGTTCTGCAAGACGTCGTCATGATCCTGTGGCGATCCCATGGCAACCTGTCACAATCGCGGATTAAATCTTTGTCGGGTTTCTCCCAACAATGACATGCGATTGCAGAGTCCTTCTGCCTCCCTCCCGCACTTACTTTGTCATGAAGAATGGCAAGAAGCTCAATGACTGTGCTTCTTCCCCCAGCACAGCTTGGGAAACTGCCAGGCTGTGCTGTGAAAGGGAGGAGTGGAGTCATTATGTTTCTTCCCATTCAGCAGGCAGCCAGTGCAGAGGGGAGCACAGAAGAAGAAATTCCCTCCTAGAAGAGGCTTTTCCTGGATCCCCAAGCAATGGCTCTGGAACCAGGTAAGTTGCGGAAAGGGCCATTATTCATCCACAAGCAGAGGAACCTTTCAACTGACTCAAGGTTGGCGCCCTCCAGATACTGTTGGACTTGAGTCCCTATCAGCCCATGGCAAGTGGTGAGGAATGGTGGCAGAAGCAGCAAATCACCATTGAGAGTGCAACAAGTTCTGCCACCTTTGCACTAGTTGAAAGCATTTTTGGGTCCCGTTGTGCTAGAAAAGATAGCAACTAATATTACAGTATTCAACATGAAAAGATACCAGTGAATGCATATGGTGGTATTTGAAAAGTGAATAGAGAGGACCACATGACTTTCATAAAGGTTTAAAATTTGCAGAGTAAGGCTTCAATGCTACAATCAGATTAATAGAGTAAGTCCCACTTAACTTAGTGAAACTCAGGCATTGCATTTAAATTGGAAGTGGAAGTGAAAGGTCAGGAAAGACTAAAATAATAAAGCTGGTTTAATTTACTAGAGGGTTTTTAATTACTTGGGTTTTTTTTTTTAAAAAAAAAATCTTGCTAAGAAAAGCAGCGTAAAAGAAATCTTTTTAAAAATGTGCCTGCCAGATACTTCCATGTATTTCTTAAGTAAAGATAATTCTTCAGAAATAACCACTTCACCAAGGATACTATTATAGATTGGAGTATAAATTGCCTAGACTGTAGATGTATTTAATTCTTTCCGTACTGTTTGGATTACTTTTCAAAGATATTACTAAGCCAAATGTTCTAGGGCAATTTCATTGAGAAACCATACATCTTTTGAAGAGGAAAAACAACAAAATGCAATTTCAGTGGTATCTTTCAGCATGAATTTACAATAGAAAACCTTTCACTGGGCTTATACTATTAATCTACAGTTATGAGAACTTGCTTAGTACTAAGTTTCCTGTTTTAGCCACATGAATGGTCAAAGTGAGTAATAAAAAGGACCACATATATCCTGGAAGCTGGTTGCATTAATATATATTATTATATATCCTACTGTTTGTAAGATGTATATCAGCTGTGCATTACAGTCAAACACTTATTTAGAAATGCTGTAATGCAAAAGTCATTTCAATTACTGAATAAAACATTCTCCGTAATTGTGACTTCCCTATTTTTCTGCATTATAACCTCCATTATTTCCTCTGGAAAAGGTAAAACTGTGGATAAAGTAATGGTACAAGTGTGACTGTATTGTGTTAGCATCTGTCCACCAGATGAAGGAAGAAACTGAAAAAGAAATCCTCCATAGTTGTGATGACTTTCCAGAGAATAAATTGGTGTCTGCTCAGAATCTTTCACATCTACTATTGCAAGAATTTATCTTTAGCAAACACATCATGTGGTTTATTGACATCTGTTTCCTAAGAAACAGTATTTTTGCTACATACCTCTTGGCAGAAAGAAAAGCAACTGGGAAGCAGAGACCATAAAGGAGAGTGCCAGAGCAATAAAACAGAGGCTATCTGCAGGACCTGAACAATATAATAAACGTCATTACAGCAATTACATCTCACTGTGGCTGTCTTTATCTAAAGAGTGGCCCACGACTGCTTTCTGAATGTATCTCAGTACTGTCAATAACAAAATTATGCCTGAAAATGTACCGTCACATTCAGAATTGGTCTTGAGAGAAGTGACTAAGAATTAAGCAGGGCCTAGATCAGCAAGGATGACACTCCACAATTATGGAGTGTCCTTGTTAGAACAGTGCTTCTATCATTTGTTCGTTAGCCATTCCTCTTGATTACTGAGAATTTCCACTCTGATTCTCTTCCTAAATTTTTATTCTCTGAGAAATTACAGAACTGATCCATAATCATGCCTTCCTTATTTCTTACAGTGCATTAGTGTCTAGTTTATGATCATATATCAGACTTTTTTTCATTTGTTTAAATCTATTTTTCTGAACAAATTTTAAATAATCTTTTAACACTTCCAAGAACAAAAAGAAGGAAAATAAGTTATCAATAGGTTCACTGCAATGTGACAGCCTACAAGTACATACCAATCTATGGTTGATTCATAAGAGGACCTTCTCCCTTTGAGCATAAATGGACACCAGTGGCACTATTTTCTTGCTAAGTATGTTGGCCCTTCTCTGGTGGGACTCATCGAAGCAAAGAATAGTGCAATATTACATTGCCCAAGGAACCAAGAAAGTCTGCAGTGGACTCAGACAGTTAGAGCCACATGGGAACTTTCTGTTTATCTGTTTGGACATCTTCCTTGATATAAACTTATTAAGACTATTAGTTTGTACCAAAAAGGAAGTCTAAACAGACAACCACAAAATGCATGATTTCACTTCCCAATTCTCATTAAGCTCCCTCCTTGAAATGTACCAAGCTTAATGTACCATCTTCTGTAAGCATCCTATCTTTAGATGGAGTGCCTGTAATATATCCTAATTTATCATGGGGGAGTCATGTTCATTGAATGGAGTACAAGCTATGTGTAGATGGTACCCCCTATGATATGGAACCATAATTTCATCACAGGGGTAGCCAATGAGCATAAAACAGGCTCTTCTCTAAAAACACACCTTCTGACAGAAGGATGAAGGGGACTATTAAAGTGGGGCTAGGGCATACTATCCTATTTTCCCTCTGAAATCATTGTTAATCATGTGAGTACGAATATCTTAATATAGCTAAAACGAGTTCCATCATCCTCTATCTACTCCCAGTACCAGCAAAACAAGATGGCATAAGTGTATCCTTGGAAGGAAACAAAAACTATGAGCTTTTTTAATTTATTCAAAATGTTTTTATTCATTTAGATAGTTTAATGAAACATTACAGCATCATTCCTGTATTGTGTGAGACATTTCAGGAGAGGAGCTGCTGTTGCTGGCTTCCAATGGTGTGAGTTCAACAGTCATAACTGCACCTGAATGTCAATGGAGGGAGATGGCACCAGAGCATATTTAAGTCCTTCTGTCTCCCTTTGCTACCTCTTTGCTGCTGTGTTCTTCAAGCAGTGAGTACTTTGAGCAGTGATCATTGGAATGATCAGTGGAGCAGTGTGGAGGACTGGACTTGCAGCCAGCCTTCTGTCCTGGCAACAGTATGATCATTGGAAGGACCCAAACAATGGGCAATGGAGCAGAACAGAGGACTGGACTTGCAGCCTGCTTACTTTTCTCATTCCATGGTGGGGTGTTTGGAATTGGACAAGAGGCAGCCTGTTCACTGTCTACACTGCTCAATCCAGCTGGTGACTTCTTTAATGTTTTCAGTGTGGGTGCAGAGAGATCTTTGGGAAGTTCAGGGGGATTGATAGGCCTTGTAGGTCTTTCAGGCCCATTGGCACTGAATACGCCCATATGCCTCAATGGGCCCAGCAGGCCTGATCAATATATGTGTAGGTCCCTGTACCCACTATAGTCTTTACAGGCCTAGCTCTCTTATCAGCTTGGCTATAGGCCCTATTGGCCTCAGTAGGGCCAGTAGTCTGATCTTATGCCCTGTTTGCCATGTAGGCTCCCTTTTGGGCATGACTTATGTCTGAGTGGGCCCTGCAGGTCTCCATGGGCCTGGTGAGGCTTGTTTATTGGGGCATTAGGCCCCAGAAGCTCATTGTTTTGGTTTGGTTTTTTTTTTAAGCCGAGTGGGCCCAAACAGCTTTTAGCTTAATCCCATCAGATCTTCAGGCCATGCTGGTCTTGTAGGCCTCATGTAGAGTGAGGTCCATAGGCCTTGTATATGCCCCGTATGCCTCAGTGGGCCAAATTAGGTCAGGTTAGGCCTACTGTGTTTGACCTTAAGTAAGCTTGTGGTGGAGTCATTGGTCAGGTCTGGTAGGCCCAATTAGGACTTATGCACCTTGTTTGTGGCTGTCCGTCTTTTGGGTGAAGACTCAACTAGAATAGCTTCCAGAAAGAGTAGTGGAGGGCCCACAGGTGAAAAAGGGTCCAAAAGTAGCAGCCTGCTAAGCACCCATCTCCTGAGTTGTCTACTTTGTCAGATTAAGAGGAGGAGGAGGTGATTTGTCTGCCATTTTGGCAAGATTGCAGGTTTTAGAGAAGGCTCAGGTCCCTTCTAGGCAGCCTATTGTTCCAGTTAAGTAAAGTAAATCCAGTCTGACTAAATCGACATATGTTGGAAACGCAGAGATGGTGGTACATTGGGTGACATGGAGGAATTTCTGGTGACTCCCACAGTCAGTGAGTAGGGTGGCCAGGGTGCGTCTACATCAGTGAAGCTTGTGGAGAAGTTAGAACACTCCAGTAGGTCAAACAGTGGTGGTGTCGTGTCTACGCCAGAGCAGGCAATAATTCACAAACAGCACAGCTCCTACTCATGAGGTGAGACTCAAAGAATGTCCAAACAGAAAGGAAGCCTAGAGCAAACAAATCCGAAGGCACAAATCCAAACCATAGTCCAAACAGGCAGAGTTCTAAGACAACCAGATCCAAGAGCACAGCACAGAGTTTCAGGGCCAAAGAGACTAGTTGTTGACCCTGGGAGGAAAGGCCAGCTGGAGCCCTCTTTTATCTATGACTGCTGTCACCATAGGTGTTCCCCCATTAGGGTTTGCTTAACGGGCCCAGTGATGCAAGCCCTCCCTTTCCCAGCACCTCTGGTGCAAGGTAGGTGTGTCAGCTTTGTCTTCCTCTATTTGTTCCCCTAGCTCAGGCCCTTGTTGTTGTTGTGTATTATCCCCCTCTGGACTAGCTTCTGGGGACACTTCAGCCTCTGGGGAAGCCTCTGCCCTGGAGTCAGAATCCTCTTTCTGCCACAGTCTCCAAGGCAGGGCATGACAGGTGGGTAGTTCTAGGGATGCTGGTTTGCCTTTACATCACAGTTTGGACTTAGGGCAGTCCTAGTTTTCTTCTTGGCAGTGTTGCCCTCAAGGGAGGATTAGATATGCAGCACCCTGGCAATAAGGGTTACAGTTTTGTTCCTAATGGAGCTATTCCTTTTGGAGAGCAGACACTTCCCCTGGGAAATCACTTGTCACAAATACTAGAGATCAAATACTAAAGTACATGACTGTCTTCTATTTATTTTAATTGGAAGAAAAGGGATAAAATTGGATGACAAGAAACTGTGTAGGTGTGAGGTAGACAGGACTTGGAGCAAATTGTTGCCTGGATTTTGAACCATGCAGGGATTATTGTGAGGATGCAACCATAGAGAGTGTTTTTTGCTCTTCCAGTACAGAGATATAATTTATAGAGCCTATGTGGATTTTGTAGGTCCAGCTTGGTGACTTTATGATGAGGCTTTCCATATGAAGTCAGTGATTAACTCACCCATCCCTTTCTCCACTCACACACTCTTAGGTGGGATCGAATTCAGACACATTTGTGGGTGCAAATTTTGACACCTGCTCAATCAACTCAAGGTGAGAGGTTGCACAGTGGTCGTATTGTCCTAAAGGTGCAGGCTGGGATAGTAATAAGCCACAAGCTGCTGCTTGCCATCAGCACAGGCCAACTGCCTGAAAGGAGAAGTTGCAGCAGTGCAAAGGGATCAGCAGTCAAATAAGGGGACAACAAGGGGTGCCCCTCCACTGCAAAAGGGACCCAGCCAATTAAATTGGATCAGTTGGAGGTTCTTTTGCAGATTTACTCTAATCAAACTACAGTCTGTTATCTGAGGGAAAGATTCAGGAAACTTTTCTGGACCTGTGGAGGCTTGGTGATTAGCCCCTCTTTAGTTCCCGGTACCAAAACCAGCTATAAGACTATTCTTGAGTTTGATTGGTTTCGGTCAGGGACTTCAGGCTCTTTAGCCTATCCCTGTTACACACATTTTACAGTTCTGTGTATAACTTAGGGTCAAGGGTTTTGCTCCAGAATCCATTCTGGAACAGTTATCTGTGTGGCCTTAGAGGGTCCAAGGGTTTAGGGAAAGCTTTCAGATTCCATTTTCAGGATTTTTCAATCTAAGGTACTTTCCTCATGACAACAGCATCCTGGCATGGGGACACAAGAAGAGCGGGACTTCTGCATGACTTCGTTCTGGTCCCACACTTCTCATGTCATCAGCTGGAATGATCACGGGCTCCATTAATGACTTCTGATCACGCGAGCCTTCCATTGCATCTGGACACGCAGAAGGGCCAGAAGGACAATCTACATGCTTCCTCCTCTACTGCAGCATGAGAAGAAGGCCAGCTGCAGTCTGGAAGGGTGGAGCATGTTTCTTGTGCAGGCAACTGTTTGCATGTGGAAAGGAGGTTAGGAACACGCTCCCATCCTGGCAAAGATGCTGCCAGGATTGTGATGGGAGCTCGCCATTGTGCAGAAAAAGCCTAAGAATTTACATTTGGTTGTTGGTTTGGAAGATGTTGTTAAAGACAAGAAACATAAGGAGGTTCCAGGGGAGAGACTTGTCAGTCCATTCATATCTTTGCCTGTACCCAATTTAAGGGTATGACCTTTGGGGGTCATGCCCAAAAATGCACCTAGTAAGTACAATCTCATTCATCATTTGGTGGAATCTGTAAATGATGCTATTCCTTTGGAGCTCTGCACTGTATGCTATACATCTTTTGATGAAGCATTTCAGCAAGTGTGCAGGAATGAGATTGGGGCTGAATTGGTGAAATGTGATTCCAAGTCTGCATTTTGTATTCTCACTGTTTGTCCTAGGGACTTTGAATTACTGGGTTTTTGTTTTGATGGCTTTTTTTACGTGGATCAGGTCTTTTCAATGGGCTGTCATGTGATGCCTTTGGAAAGTTCAGTACTTTTCTTGAATGGGCCCTTAAGCTTAGGAGTGGGCTAAGAGGGGTTATTCATTATTTAGATAATTTTTTTTTTCACAGGGCACCCAGGAATGGTACAGTGGACATTTCTGATGAGGGAGCTTTGATCCTTGATATGGGAATAGGATGTGCCACTAGCCTATTAACAGACAGAGGGATTTGGTCAATGTTTAGTCTTCCGAGGTACTGAGATTGAAAGAAAGGCTCTTGGATTTGTAGAGGCTTGGTGGGGTGATGTTCTCAGGGCAATTAGCCTCTCTTTAGCTCCCAGTACCAAGTAAGTATCTCCTCTTGGGGTGGTTGATTTAGGTCAGAGGAAGAATTATAGACTGTTTGGCCTATATCTGTACCCCACATTTTACAGTTCTGCATATACCTGAGGGGTAAGGGTTTAGTAGGGATGGGCCAACCGAATCTTCGAATCCTGGGCAAGGATTTGAGATCCAGAAATCCGAATCCCTGGGCCAAAATGGGCAAACCGAATCTTTTGAATCCACCAACCAAATAGATTGTTGGAGACTGGGACTCCTGAAAACCAGGGAGACTGGAACGCCTGAAAACCTGGGATGCCTGAAAACCTGGGAGGCCAGACATACAAGGGAAGATAATAAGTAGGTGAGTTTTTCCCTTGGAGTAATAATGCCCTTTGCTAAAAATTTCACAAATTACATCTGGGCTTGTATTCTAAAATATTTAAATTGAACATTTCATATTGAAGTTCAGCACTTGACTGGAAGCTACAGGCTTGAGATTTCAAGGACAGCTGAAACATTCCTTTGCAGAGCTCCCTTGCAAACCTCTTTCAGACACAATTCTGAGCTTTGGGGTTTTACAAGGTGTCACAGCCTTCTCTGCCAAAGTGTTCTGGTGCATCATCAAACTACAAACCCTAGGATGCCAGAAGGAGCTATACAAAGAAAAGCCAGTTTTGACCTGGATTATCTCTGTACTCTAGTATCTGGCCCTGTTTACACAGGCCGGAAAATGTGGGTTAAGCCACATTTTCCTGTCTATGTAGAAAGGGCCTCCATGTCATTTTCAATCTGGGGATATTCTGAGGCAAAACTAGGACAATTGTCTTGGTCAGATTTCTTCAGAGGGAGGTTTGCCTTTCCCTAGGCTTTTGCTAAGGCCGAGAGAGTGTGTCTTACCCAAGATTATCCTTCTTTCCCTTGCTTTTTAAACTCTTTTTAAAAAAAGGATTCGAAAGATTTGAGATTTGTGGATACCTAGAACCTTCCAGGGATCCAGATCCGGATTTGGCTTCAGAAAATTCTAGATTCATCTCATCTCTAGGGTTTAGCTCCATAGTCCATTCTGGAATGATTATCCATGTTGGCTTTTGGTTTCGGGGTGCAAGGGTATCAAGATGATACAGGTAACTACGTAATTCGCAAAGTGCTGGAGGGAGGGTCTCAGGACCAGAGTAAGGCACTTAACAGGCACACACCATTATTATCAAATGTACTTAAAGTGTTGAGGTGTGCTTGGGTATTTGTACCTCTGATTACTACTCTTTTTTTCATGCCTTTTCACTGCCTTTTTGATGCCTGTGAGTTAGTGAGTTGGTTATGTTGTCCAGAAAGGATACATTGGGTAGAGCATTGGAGGTGAGGTATTTAACTCTTAACTCCACAAGTTATATATTTCTGATCTATACCTCTAAGACAGATAAAAGGGAGGGCAGGGCAAAGGTATCATTAAGTCTCTTGTCACAGTCTGGCCTTATGACTGATCTGTGTGTTGCGGCATTACCTTTGGGTGTGGGAGCTGAAGCGAGGTCCACTATTTCGCCATGCAGATTTTACATTCCTTACCAAGTACCCATTATGGAATGTTACTTCCAAGACTTTATAGCATTTGGAACTGCAGGGCATAAAATTTGAGACTCATTCATTCTGGAATGGGGATGCTTCTTTTGGCCTGGATGAAGGATGTGTCCAGCGCATCGGAGATCTTTGGCTTACAAGAGTTATATCCAGTCTCCTATAAATGTGTTTTGCTGTTTACAAATTTTATTATCTTTCCCAGATTCTAGGTTTTGTTTGGAGAGGTGGCAGGTCCTGATTTTCAGCCACATTATGGTTTACTGGGCTTTGCACTGCCGTATTGGGGCTGAACTGGGGTTGAGCAACTAGGCCATAGAGGAGTGGCTTGGGAAAAGAGGCCTTCATTGGCGTGATTAGTTGTTTCTTTTGTTTAGGGAACACAAAGGGCCTCCCCCTCATGTCCTGGTCATTCACCTGTGTGGGAAGGACACAGGCTTGTAGAAGGGCAAGACCCTTATTCTATGGGCTCTGCATGAATTTAGGATCATTGAGAACAAATGGATATAAGCTTGATGTTGTCCACCATTTTGCCTTGCAAACTTTAGCATTGATGAGATATGCAGGAAGGTTAACAGAGAATCCTACAGTGCCCTATATAAGGGGCTGGGCCTGACATCTCAATGTAGTATTTCAGTGCCCTGAGCAATGTAGAGTGGGAAATGATGCATTTATCTGAGGAGGGTAATATGTAGTTCCTGGGGGACTTGTAACAAAGGGTGAGGACCCTTTTGGCCAACCTGATGAGGGAAAGGGACTAAGCAGACACTTGTCCCTTGTCTGTGGCAGGTACTGGGGAAAGAAAGTAGCAGGTGCTTCACTGTTCACCCCTTTTTGGTTAAGAAAAGGGCTCTGGAATTGCTTCTTTAGGTCCTGTGACCATGAGGTGGAGAAGTTACCTTCCCATGGGGCTGGCCTGGGAAATTGGCCCTCACTTTAAGTCCTGCAACTGCAGGGGGAATCCTTGGGTCTGCCTGCCAGTCAATGACTAGAAGGGGGAAAATCCAGCTATTGGATTACCCTCAGGACTCAGGTGTTTTGCCCAGGGGAAACCTAAGGAGGAAGTCAAGGAATGACACCTGCCTCAACTTATCCCACATCCAGTTGCTCCCCATTCTTTCTCTTTACAGATTAATTCGTTTTAAACAGGTTTAGGTTAGATAAAGTGGCCCTTATTAAACCCAGTTTTCTGTGTCTGGTCTCATTATTCCATGGTTGGTCAGAGTTTTGACTTTCTTCTCATGCATACAAGGGGATACTTTTGTTTGAGTTCACATTGGATAAAGCAACATATAAGACTTTATGTATTTGTTTAAATTCTTATATGTTGCTAAATAAATAAATAAATAAGGAAGAGTAAGGCCATTTCCACACGGGACGAGGGAATCGCCCCATGACGCTACTCACCAGACTTTAGGGCTCCCTGGTCCGGTCCACGCTTCTCCGGAGCAGTCTGTGGCTGCCGCTCCGCACTGCTCCGGGGATGAAAATGGCAGCTTCTGGTTGGTTGAGGGTCTCAACCAACTGCTGAAGCTCGCCAGCCTAAAGCCCGCCCCCGGCAGATCACAGGCTTGCATCAATACGAGCCTGCGAATCTGCATATGGGAGCAGGCTCGCAGTGGCATGCTCCATGCTTTTGAAAGACCTGTTTTTAGCGGTCTTTCAAAAGTACGCTGGACAACCACTTGGGATCGTTCGGGAGTGGGCTGGACTGTGGATCTACATTAAGTAGGTCCGACCCAGTCCGGTCCCAGGTGCAGACATCCTCCCTGGAAAACCCTGTGTGGAAATGGCCTAAGTCACTCTTGATGTTCCTAAGCACAGTCCAAAATACAGTCGGCCCTTCACATTTTTGGGTTTCACTTTTGCGGATTTGATTATTCACAGATTATTTGCTGTCACCTCTGCTGCCTCCCTGTGCCATTTTTAATAGGGACTGCAAGCCTCATGAGACTGAGAAACTGCGAACGAGGCTTTTAAGTCCTTGTTAAAAATGATGGAGGGCAGCAGTTGAGGTGGCAGTAAGCCCCACCAGCCTCCCACTTCTGCCTTGTGAAGGGACCCTGATGCCTCAAAAGAATCCATGGTGGATTGAATATGGTGATCATATTTTTGTGTGTGTTAAATATGGTTTGGGAAGGCCAGGAGTTATTCATGGTTTTTCCATTTTCATGAGAGTTCTTTGCCCCAACTCTAGCAAATGTGGAGGGATGACTGTATGGTGCATTTGAGAATTCCAGAATAACTTATTTCATTCTCTGATCCATAGATTTCTATAGCACAAATAGTTTTGCCTTTCTTCCTTTGCTATGATCTATAAATACATGTTTAAACCTGAAATACATCCTCATCATTACACTCAAGATGTACTTACCTTGAAACCATGATAAAGAAAATGAAAGAAATGAAGCTGTCAGTGGATATCTCTTTGCCACACCAAGGCTTACAAGTAGTTTCTCAACAGTTCAATAAACTTTTATCTCTAGACCTTTCTGTTCCACGTGCAACTTTAACCCACCATCAGGCTTCCTTTAAAAAAAAACAAACACCATTCTTCTAAGATATTGGCTGGAATCCTGTTTGTGCCTTACTAATGTGCAAGTTCCACTTAAGTAACTAGCTATTTTTGTCTGATGCAGAATGGCTGTATTCAGTTCAACACTGAGGAAATCTGATGGTGCAAACAATGACATTGTGCATGCAATGCCCCTGTGTATGTGGATGCAGATATGCATTCACCTGGACATTTGTCTGTGCATTCAGTTACTCAGCTTTGCCATTCAACACAAGGCTTGCAGAGCAGAGTCAGTGTGTAACTCCACATGAGTAGATCTACACTTCACAACCCCAATGTAGATTCTCAGGTGTTATCTTCAAGTTGCACAGCAGTGCATGATGCACAAATTTAGGTGGAACAATGTTGCAGGACATGTTTGAATAAAATATGAAGGTTGTTACTATAAAAGAGGCCTGTGCAATGTGTGATCCATCAAGGCAAACTTCTTGTACACTAGCCATGTTATGCAAACTGTTAGACTATCAACAACACCTTGCTACCCCATCCTACATATGCTTTAAACCACAAGTAAGCAGCATCATTTGGAGGCGGTTGATTTCCTAGTGGACTACAGTGAATTATTGGTAGACCACATAGCACAACGCTGTTTTAAACTGACATGGTGCTTCCATGGCTGTTACCATAAACAGGAAATACAAATGGAAAACTGACTGTTTCTCTTTCTTTTTAAAAAAGTGTTTTGTTATTGTAACAATTAAATTCCTTTCCACTTTCTCACTCGCAATAGTAGCTTTCCTTATAGTTGTTTGAATCACAGAAGTGGAATAAAATATCAAATTAAGCTTCCATCTGTGCAAAATATAAAGCGTTTCCCATTGACCTTCCTCAGTCTGTTAAACTCAGTTACAAAATAAACAACTGGGCAGGACATGACAGCCTGACAGATAATGTGAGATCTCAAAATTGTGGCCAGGTGTGGAACAGCTGGTACAGGATGGCAGTGTAGATTTTTATCACTGAGATATTCTTGAGAAAGGGCTCCCTCAAATGCACTTGATGAGCTTTGAATGCCAGTAGAGATATAAAAACAAGGCACACAATATAATACCTTCAACTGGACTGAGTTTATTGGTATAGAAATATAATTGAAAATAAAACAGAAGGATACAGAATGCAGGAGATGACCAAGGGAGAAACATTTCTCAGTAGTACCTAAATATATTAAGGCACACTGTGTCACATACATACATACATAGACAGACAGACATACACATCCTATAAACTCTCATTACATAAAATTCTGGGATATAGAGTTGTGCCACATACCAGAAAGTTCTTATGCTGATATAACCAGGCTACCCCAGTGTAAATCACCAAAAAGATTTTGGCCACAGTCTTCTTTCTCTATTTCGCTTTCTCTCTGTCTCTCACTCTTTCACACACATACACACACCTCAGAGTTTGGAAAGTTACTTTTAAGAAGAATGAAAACCCCAGAGGATGCCTTTGTGACTAGGTGTCTGAATACAGGGAAATTAGCTGAATGCTCTGCCACCACTTCATCCCTCACTGTCCATAGGCCACTAAATGGCCACATTAGAGAACTCTTGCAAGAGACAGGTGAATTATGTGAGAGTGGACCTTTATAATCCATCACCCCATGCAGGATATCAGCCAATATTTGATAATATTTATCACAATCTTAAATGTTGTTAAATCTTAAAATTACAGAAACGTACAAAAATCTGGTTCAAAGATATGGGAACTTTCTCCAACAATAGCCAACCAGCCCTCAAAAGAAAATTAAACATTTTTTCCTGTGTATCAGCAAGAAGATGGGGGTGCAATTCCTCATTCACTACATGAGGATAAACCAAATCAGGATTTACATCCTGGAGGAGTTTACATACGTACATGGTAAATAGTGCTACCTATTTGAGTTCTTTATAACCCTAATATTTCATAATGTGCCTCAGAAATGAACATGCTGTATAAACTATGTCCAACACACAACTGACAACCATTTACAGCATGGAGAATGTAGATTTCTTCACTCAGAGCTGGTCCTATGAAATAGATTTAAAAAAAAAAAAAGATTTTCAAATTTCACTTTGGAAATATGGAAGTGTACAACCCAGCTTAAAAAACTTAAACCTCAGTTTTTGGTGACTTTTAAAGGAAAAAGTATCATTGTATTAAATTTAATATATACTGCAATGTTATGGTCCTTGCAATGTCACATAAGAAGCTTTACATAATGTATATGATCTCCCCTTATGTTTCTAAGATTAGATTGCCCCCTCTTTGTAGTACCTGGTAAGGGAGATTAATCCTGGGAGATGTTGATACCACCTGAGAACATTGCCCCATCATCACAGAGTTCAGCTCTCTAATGGCATGGAGAAATATAGCCAGAGTTTGTACCTGGGGCAGTCTTCTTGCTTCTGCTATTTTTTTTAATGGCATGATTGCTAAACAATGGACAGAATCTTATTGGAGATTTACATATGAATAAACATCATAGTTAGGGTGCTACATAGTTAATCTCACCCTGCTCTCCCAAATATGCACTTACGAAGAAGCAGCTACTGTGACTGACACTCATGTGAGGAGTGGGTGGGACAGTTAGCCAGCCATTTCCTGATTTACAAGGGAGCAGACCCCTGTCAATAACAGTGGCTGTTTCCTGGTAAGTGAGGATTGGAGGACTTTCATGGTCCTCAGTAAAGATCATGGTAAAGTAAAGATCATACAAAACAGTCACAAGTGCCTAGCCCTTTCTGCTTACCTTTTTTCGGTGCTGGGATGCGGGGATTGCGTGAGCAGCCTCCAGCAAAAGGCTCTCGCGTCCCTGCTGCTCAGCATCACATGAGCTGCTTGCTCCCAAGCAGGTAGCACGAGATCTCCGCCTCTTCCTTCCACGGTGCAGCCTGGGAATTTCCCAGACTGCACTGGGGCAGGAAGTGCAACTGCCGCAGTTCTGGAAGCTCCACATGCATGGCAAGTGTGGGCGGAGCCCTGGAGCAATGTGTGATCATGCAGCATTTTCGGCTGAAAGCTGAAAATGAAAAAGTGCATGAGCGGCGCCTGCCAGTCCCTGGAGCGTTGCACGATTGTGAGTGCATCATCCAGATACTCCTCACAATCACACAATGCTCCAGGCGCACTTTCACATGGCAAATGCTGTGCGAAAAGGGCCTAGGTTATACATTCATAACTGCCCAACAAGATTGTGCTTCTCATCATTAGTATCATACATAGGCCATTTCCGCATTAGCATTTTAAAATGGTGCTGAGCGACCTCCAATGGAGGTCTTCTGCACCATAGCATAGACTGGCATGGACTACTTTTTGTGTTCCACACCTCAATCCACGCAGGAGTGACTGGGGCTGGTCATGCAGCATGGTTTTTAAAAACCTCTTTTCAGAGGTTTTTAAAAACCATGGAGCGCGCAACCCCGTGCTGCTTCGTCGCACAGCTCAGAAGCAGATTTGCAGGCGTGTGCAAGTGCATGCCTGCAGATCTGCCGGGGGCAGGCTTCCGGCTGGCGAGCTTCTCCGGTTGGTGGAGAGCCTCCATCAACCGGAAACCGCCATTTGGGACGCCGGAGCACTGCAGAGCAGCGAGCTTGCACTGCTCCGCGTGGCGACGGACTTGCCCGGCTGCTGGTAAGCTCCATTTTCAGGTGTTTTCACCCATTTCCCCCCACACACATGCGGAAAGGGCCATAGTCTATTGATCAGTTCTTCTGCTTTTGCATATTCTACATTTACTGTGTCAAAAAGAGGTAGCAACCTTGGCACAGACAAAATAACTGAAGATATCTTTGAGACTACATGACACCCATTCATAACTTATGTCACATGCAAATTCTAGTCATGGTCCACCATTGAATGACATGATATTTTGGAAAGTATCATAATGATCTTTCTTTAGATACCGATTATGGTCTTTCTATTTATCATTTATTTATATGAAGTATTTCTGCATTGCTTTCAGTCCACAAGGGCTCCCAAGGCAATAAAAACAATTCAAAGATAAAAACATTTTAAAAACACATTTAAAAACTCTTTAAAAATTCCTAAAGTAGCCCTGAAAACAGTCTTAAAACTGTCATTTTCCTGTCATTTATCTTTGATAGTAATGGTCCGATTACACTTTGAATCATAGAATGCTATCTGTGTTGAAGAAGCACAGGGAAGCAATATTTTACTATTATATGACATTAATTGCTAATAAAAATAAAGTAAAATAGAAACAACAGGTGGCAAAACTAGATTCAGAATCTGTGATGTTCATGAAGATCATTCTTTGTGAAGCTTGTAGGGCAGTGGAGGTGGATTACCTGGAATATACTGAACCCATTTAAAAGAATGGCTTTTGACAGAAATTTCCACCGTATGTTAACTGCCACAAGGTGGTTACAAAACAGTTTCTTTTGGCAAGAAAATAGTCACAGTAATTGGCCCAAGGAAGCATAAATCTGCATCCAAAAACTGTTTAGTATAATTTACATCAATGCCTAATTTCAGTTAATGTATGGAAATGCAAACAGCATTTGCTTCACTTTAAAATATGCTACTTCACAGGAGCCTTATCCACTTCTTGCTGAGATCAAAACACACATGTAAAGGTTTTTGCGTCATTTAAAAACCTCCATATTTCTTTTAAGATTGAGGGCTGCTTCCACACTAGCCTTCCCTTTGTGGAGGGGGAGGGAGTGAAGTTCCCACAGTGTGGTCATTTCTTTGTTACTCTCCCCTGTTTCTCCAGTGCTTCATCTAAGATCTTCTGTCCTTCTTCATGGAGAAAATCTGCTTTTTAAAAAATAAGAATAAAAAAGTGGTACACATTCCCCTAAACACTGTTCTTCCAAGGTCATTCCTGCCCTACACTGTTCTAGTATTATTCCACTTTCAACATCCTGTGGAATTCTGGGGTTTGTAGTTTACTGAGGCCAAAGAGCTCTCTGGCTGGGAATTTTAAAGGTCCCTACCTAAACTGCAACTCCCAGGATTCCATAGGATGTTGAAAGTGGAATAATAGCACTATAACAGTGTAGTGTGGAAAGATCCTAAATGTTTAGCACTAAATAATTAAGGTTTGTTTTTTTAAGGTTGGCTTGGATATAACTGGGCTTTCTCCTTTTCTGCTTAACACATATGTCATACCTTCTGGTGTGGAAGTAAGGTAACAACACAAAACAGCAAACTGGTCTGAAGAACAAAGAATTGGAAAAGCCTGTGAAAAGTAGCAAGATGAACACGCAAAAAAGGCAATACATCCAGTAGTGTGGAAAATTAATGGCATTTTCTGCTCTTTGCTTATAGTAGAAGAAAAATGGTTTAGGAAGCCTAGAGGCCACTCCTCTAGAGGCAGCCAAGATTAAATATTATGGACTAAAACTAAGCACCTTGCTAGCCCCTGACATCTAGTCTGACTTAATTTTTCTTTCCCTGTCTCCTCACTTTTCCAGCCTACCTAACAACCTGTGATGGAGGACTTACTAGACCTCCATAGTATGTTAAAGGGGCACACAAGATGCTGCCTGTGTGGATCCCCCTCCCAATACTGCTGAAAAAAATGCTCAAATAGTAGGAGGGGCATTGGAAGAGGTACTTTCCTTTCTGTTTGATTTACTTGGAAGCTCTATTTTAAATCAGCATCCCTAATGTCATTCATTTTGGGTGATGATAGCACTTCTTAGAAAAGATTCAATGTGGTGCCTACTCAGGGTAAAACTGAAATGGCCAAGAAAATAATTTTGTATAACTGAGAGGAATGGGAGCCAAATTTTTGCTCTGCGAATATATAAAACAACTTATGTTTTATCTTTGTTTCTGTTTTCCTCAGTAACTAATAACCCATCAATAAAATAATCAAGAGTTTAATTTATACACATAATTTTTATGATGAACAAGAATGAAAGTTTTATGGCAAGTGAAAATGCAATTAATAGTGGAGGGTGTACTGCCAACTTTTATTATGTAAATTAGAGGCACTACAAAATTATTTAATGCTCCTGAGTGGGAAATGTTCCATGTTGAAAAACTGAGTTAATTCTGCCTTAACTAATCAAGGTTGAGTTTATGTGAATTCTAATATATTTTTGGCTTCCACCAGATGTAAGAGGTACTATAAAACAGATTTGTCAAGAAATGGCTTCTCTAGGGATTGGCCATGAGAATTAAATTATGTGGCACAATACTACAACTTCTAAAAATTACAGTAACATTACAATCCAGCTTTCTGCATAATGTTCAAGTCACCTCCAATATGTAAGCAATGACAGCAAAGATACAATCATTGAGGGAACTACAGGACCTCAAAACCCCTGTTTGGGCATTTGCCTGGACATATGCAGGGCTAAAACTGGGATGAGGATGTGTGCGACATATAAGCTCCACCTCTAATTTTCCCCAGCACACACAAGTAAGCCTTTGCATGAAGGTTCAAAGAGAGCTCTGTAGCTACACACAGTTGAACATCGTTACGAAGTTCCTGTAGCTTTCCCCTACTGAGTTCCCACTTATAGGAACTTTACATGACTAATAAGACACACACCCTCAGCTACACCTGGCTTCCAAAGTCTGGCAGCTTAGGCTGCGCTGTGTTAGATGGGTTGCCTTATAGCCAGAGCTTGGAATG
This sequence comes from Ctenosaura bakeri, assembly GCA_948474755.1. Lineage (NCBI taxonomy): Eukaryota > Metazoa > Chordata > Lepidosauria > Squamata > Iguanidae > Ctenosaura > Ctenosaura bakeri. The sequence continues at coordinate 9,417 of CAOLHI010004996.1, read as the reverse complement.
TAATGTAAACAACTGAGTTGGGGTCCTATTCAGATAAGATCTCTAACTTCTAGATGTTTGAAGACGTTGTGAGTGGGGCTTACATGTACACTAATGTCCCCATCCCCAGTTGGAATTCTATGCATGTGCAACCAAACACCTGAATAGCACTTAGACTGTTTATTTATCATTTAGATTCTAGAAGATGGCTTATCACTGATGTTCATGGTTTGGAAAAGTTTGGACCAAAGATCCGAGAATTCCCCAAGCCACCATGATCATGTTTCCTGGAAATTCTGGGAACTACAATCCAAAATGTAACATCCCTAAAATTTGTCAGCAGTGAATTGCAATTTGGAGTACAACAAGCTCTGATGTAATTACAATACCATCAGTCTTCCATTATCATCAGGGGGATATATTTTTAGGTAAAGACTGTGGTCCAAAGTATGACCATATATTCACGAAACAAATATAACAGAAAGTCAGAATTCTGTTTTTGTTCTCATGCCAAGAGCTTCCATATCTGTAAAAACAAGGTGAACTGCAGTGTATGGGAATGCATCTCTAAGCTCCTTTCTTTTTCCCTCCTGAATCGTTCTGGATAGGGCCTGTCCAAGATCAGTTCAAATGTAACAAGAAAGCATTGTTTCTAATGCTATGAACAAGTCATGTTAAGTCTCAGACTTCTCCTTCTCCTCCTCTTTCATGCACCCAGTATAGCAACAGATTTTGTTTCCAGTTCTAGACCGACCATCATTTTAATATCTGTAGGCTTCCTTTGATTTCTGCACAGAGTCAACATAAACTCCTGAGTAGATCCCATCAGCTAGAATCCTGTATGGGATGTATGTATGAGTCAGCATTGTGGTTACAGTGCCACTCAATGTGTCCCAGCCTGATCCTTCCAATCCCTACTGACCAGGAAGCAGCCACTGCGGAAGGTGGGAGTCTAATCCTCCTGTTGATTGGGAAGCAGTTGGCTGCCATTTATTCCTCTTCCCATGAGTGATCTCCATTGTGACAGTCAGAAGCAGAGTCCCTGTTGCAATTAGCCCTTGCACTGGAGATTGCTCATGCGAGGGATGATGGTGATCATGGCAGCAGAAGCTTCCTTATTGATAGGGTAAGAGACCCCCATAGACCAAAGCAGCTGTTTCCTGGTTGGTGGAGATAGTGGGACTTTCATGCTCTCTATATAGCTCCCAAATGAGGGGCTGCATAGAGACCATGAATACATAACACTCAAGAGTGCATAACTCCAGGTTACAGATTAATAACTGCCATAGAGAATTCCAGTCATAAGCTCTTTTTTCTCCCCTGGAATTTGGTACTTTCTCAAAGAACAAAACCACTCTCCCACATATCATGCCTTTGCATCCTAGTTAACATACTTAATATTTTACATTTGCTTCTGCAATGTCAGCTGTAAATTCTTGACAAAGCTTTTGTTTTCTTCCTACCTTTGTAGAACAAATAACTCAGAAAATTCTTTATCTTGCAGAGTAACTGATATATCAAAGAAAAATGTTTTAAGTTCAAGGGTTGTTTGTTTGTTTGTTGTAAATTAATATGAAGCTAAGAAGTTGTGGATGAGATGTAAGACCACCTTTTAAATGAGATACAGTGCTTCTTCTAAGAGAAGAAAATTGAATTGTTCTGGAATCTGCTGATCACAGTGCAAGTTTATATTAAATCCACTGCCCCTGGAGTTTGTTTCCTGTAGCACACTGAGAAAGGCAGGAAAATGAAGACTTTTTCTTTCAGTTAAGAGTCTCTGGTATGGATGTTAAACACAACAAAGTAGGAGCCTTGAGGAAACAAAGAATGAAATTGTGCTATGATATATCAGTATTGTGTGTTGCAGTGGGGAGAAGAGATTTGAAAAAGGAACAGCTGTTTTGAAAACTGGAAGACTGCATTAGGAGGTTTGTGTTTCTTCTATTGCTTGGGAGTACTATTGTGATTTATGAAAGTTGCACTTCGTGAATTAAAGCAAGAGATTTCTTTTTTAAAAAAGTTTTAGACAATGCTGTTTCCTCAGAGGTAGAAATTTTCTAAAACTCAGTAGTTTAAATAGTCTTCAAACTGGCACACTGAAGTCATGAGAAAATGCACACTTTTGAAAATGAATATAATAATTTGACAGGAATACAATTTATCTGAAACTCTTTGAGATTATTTTATTTGCACTTAATCACCAGGGCAGTTCAGTTCTACTTTCTGCTAAAAGGTTTCTGTTAAAAAACTAAAAAAGGTTTGAGGGAAAGGAGGGGAAAAAAACCCAGAAGATGGTATAGGTAACATGAAGGTCTTCTGTATGGAAAAAGACTGCTTTTTATTGTCTTTTTTCCCTCTATAACAGCGGTTCTCAACTTGAGGGTCACGACTTCTTTGAGGGTCAAATGACCTTTTCACAGGGGTCGCCTAAGACCATCGGGAAATACGTATTTCCGATGGTCTTAGGCTCCATTCCCTTCTCGGCGGTGGTGTGCAAGCGCGAGCCACGCACCCGCGTCCTCCTGCCCCTTTTGGTGGGAGTGCATGTGGCTGCATGCGCTCCCACCAAAGGGAGCAGGAGGACATGAGTGCGTGGCTCACGCTTGCGCACCACCACTCCTGGGCCTTTTCCTCATGTTACCTTATCACGGAGGTGGGGAGTGCTGTTCACGCAAGCAGGTTCTTGCCAAAGGGGGCAGGAGGACGCAAGCACGTGGCACCACGCTTGAGCAGCACCACACGCTTGCGCAACCACCCCTTCCTTCCTTCCGCAGTGCAGGCTGGGAGCTGTAGGCTGTACTGGGGGAGGAAGGGGCAGGGCGGTCGCGTAACCAGGAAGCCATCTGCGAGACGAAGGAGCAGTGAAGAGAGCGCCTCGTGCAAGAATCTGCTTGCACGAACGGCACCCCCCACCTCCACGATAAGGTAACATGCGGAAAAAGTCCAGGAGTGGTGGTGTGCAAGTGCGAGCCACGCGCTCGCATCCTCCTGCCCCCTGTTTAGATGAAACTGAAATCACTCTCCTTCTCTGCTACCGGGAGAACCTCCCATCTGACGGGCCAGCTTGGGGGCACGGTAGCAGCACAGGGGGCAGGCCACAGCCCCTGCCCCACTCACCACGGAGGGGGGCACTGCAGACGGGCTGGGGGGCACAAGGCAACGCTTTTCTAGGGGGGGTGAGCTGTGCCTGGCACAAAAGACAAAGGCGCTGGGATTCCTCCCCCCACCACCAGCCAGGGTCGACACTCTGGAAACTTTTCCCACACTGCCCCCCCCAGTGGAATCAAGAGCGAAGCAGAAGCAGAGCCCGGGGGGGGGTTCTAGAGTTTTTTTCCCGGGAGAGACATGCAGCTCTTTCCCTCCCTACCCGCCTGTCCTGTTCCTGGCCGGCAAGGCAGCCTTTGCTGGGGGGGAGGCATTGTAAATAATAAATAAATAATTTTATGGTTGGGGGTCACCACAACATGAGGAACTGTATTAAAGGGTTGCGGCATTAGGAAGGTTGAGAGCCACTGCTCTATAAGCTTTTGCAGGGGCTTTAGTTTGGATAAGGATTACAGCATAAGATGGAGGAGGCATACGGGGTGTTTGTTATATTTCTAGGTTCTGGAAGAGAACCAGGTTATGCTACATCTAATGCCTTGAAAACGAAACTTTTGATACAAACTAGGTGTCCTTTCTTTATTAAGCATGTCCTGAACGAGCCTCAATAGGTCAACTTGTCAAGAGGCAAATAGAAGCAATGGAGTTCTGGATCTAAGTAGTTAAGTTTGCCACAGAAGCCCTCAAGAGGAGCAGGAGTAACAAGAGTTGTTATTTCACTGATACTTCTTGAAAGGCATTGAGTTGGGTAATATAATTAAGAATGGCAGGGTCAAATTGAAAATTATGAGGAACACATATTTCCTTCTATGATGTTTTCCCCTTCTATAGGCGAATTTCCTCAGATAAGATCTCAGCAATCAAATTTGCAAATTAAGCCTGTGTTTTTCTTCCCATCCCCAAAGAAGGCATACTAAATACACGATATATACCTGAAGAAAATCATGTGCATCTGGCAAATGTCTTTCACCAAAGAACCACCCGTTCCAGAGACCTGTTAAGCATCACCCCACAGTCACTTGGAGAAACAGAAATAATTGAGATAACATGTAACATGGCCTTGACAACTGCTACCTGCACATGGTTGACAGTATAAATCTGTGGACAAAGCAGTGTCCAGCTTTTGCAGATAACATGTAACTATCTAAACGTTAAGTGTGACATTGGGGTGCATGTCACTTGGAAGGACAATGAAATTTGCTTGGAGGGATATGTAGCTATGCATGGACATCTTTCTTCCCTCTTCCTGTTTCAAATATTAGCAATCATGATCAAGCTATATGTTTAAGTCACTGCTAAACAAAAATAGATGTTCTAGCAGTTGTCTTTTCTAAACACATTTCAAATTCAAACTCATGTTCTAAAGTGAAAAAACAAAAACATTAGCAACATTAGCTTCAATAGACTAATTGCATTTTCCCCGCAGACAGCTTTCTCTTTCTCAAGAGGCAACCACAGCATTTCCCACAAGTTGAGAATAATGCCATTTGGTAATCTAATTTAGAGGGTTTCTTCAAGAAAGCAAAAAGGTAAATGAATTTTTCTTCTGAGTTGTCTTGGAAATTGTAAGAACAGGTTTTGACAGTGACAACTGAAAGATGGTACTATGTAGTTGGATTCTAATCAAGACCTCAGTTCAAAGAGATGGCAAGGCAAAAGGAAAATTTGTGGAGAAAATAAAAGTCAATATATGAGTACCAAAACCAGGAAAACTATTAGGCAGAAGGAGCAGGAATGAACTCTGAGCCTGAGCTCCAAAACACTAGGACCAAATCCACCATCATGACGGCATTATAAGGCTGACATGATGGAACTGCTTTCTTATCCTTCTGTATCCTAGAAGGCACCTTAAAATCAGCTGGGGAGGTATTTTCAACCTGCAAAGAAGTTATACTGTCAGCTTGAGTAGAAAGGAGAGATTGCTCACTCCCCATTCTGCTGTTCTACCCAGTGTTAGACATTCTTGATCTGGAAGACTGGGGAAATGGCTGTCAGAAATCACATAACACACATAAGTAACTGATTAGGAAAGGGAATTTGCTAATATTAACAACATACGAAGACAGCTATACATTTCCAAATGGACTGTGAAGCGTTTAAGTGAAAAGACATGGCACTTGTTCCCAAGGACTAGATAGATATGTGTGTGGATAAGTGTGTGTCTGACTGTGGCAGCTGGTGGATTCTTGCACTGGCAGAGGGACGAATCCATTCTAGTTTAGTCTGAATTTTAAAAAAGTTCTGAATCTATTTGGGGGATAGGATTCAGCACCTTGGATAGATCCTTTAACGTTGGAACTAAAACAAGATTCACTAGTGCACTAACATGAAAGCTGCCACTGGCCTCAAGTCCTAATCACTAATATATAGATGTTTATTGCTGATGAGAGTTTATTTCAGAGAAAAAGTGGCCTGGCCTATGCAAATTCTTTTGACTCAGATGTTTCTTTTTTCTTTTTAACTAAACCAATATGAATTAATCAGCTCAAGAGATTTTTTAAAAATTCATTTCATGTCATGCCCCAAAGACTCAGGGCAGGTTACAGCAACTTTATATAAAAGCGGCAAGTTTCAGTGTTGACAAACTTGACAACAGATTCTTTTTCAGATCTTTGATGGTTCATTATCTTCTTCATTTACCTCACTTGATTCTGTGCTATGACATTCTTCCGGCAGTAGTTCAGCAATTCTTCTGTCAGTTTCATTGCGAGCTAATTAGGGGTTTTGATCTTTGAATATGCTATGAATTTTCTTCCATTACTGCCTGAGTTGCCATTGCCCTAAGCATGAAGTGATAAGGAGACTTTCTTGGAAGTCAATGCTACTGGAATCAATGGGACATTTCTTTATTAAATTTATATCCTGCCTCAAGCTTAGTGCTCAAGGCAACTAACAATATGGGAATGATTTCTTTTTTATCCATATCAATATCTGAAGGATAATTTTATACCTATCAATTATCATTAAAACTATCAAGAATGTATATCTTTAAAGCTTAAAGTGGTTAACAGGTAACAGATAAATAACATGGCATTATTTTTAGAATGTTTTCAATTGATTTTATTCATTCATTTCAAATATTCAATTTATAATGTTTTTCAATTCAATTCTGAAAAGTTGCTATATAAAATTATTGTATGTTTTTGTGCTGTTTTAGAATGCATTTGATCATTTATTAATGTTTCAAAGGTTATGATGCATTAATGTAAACTTGAGAGACTGACTACAAGTGATACCAGTTGCTGTTGTCGTTGTTGTTGTGTACCTTCAAGTCATTCCAATTATGGTGACCCTAAGGTGAACATATAACAGGGTTTCTAGGGCTGACAGTGTGCGATGTGTGTCAAGCACACAAGGTTACCCAGTAGATTTCCTTGGCTGAGTGAGGAATCAAACCCTAATCTCCAGGGTCATAGTCTAATGCTCAGACCACGACACTGGCTCCAGGTGATATACAAATATTAAGAATAACTAAGTATTACACAATTTTTTTTATCAAAAACATTACAACACATCAAATAAAACACCTTCCTGTAAAAACATCAAATGTCACATTCCTAAGAAATGAATAGCCAAAAGCATCCATAAGATTAAAACTTGTTTCAGCAGTGCTGTACAGGAGTTGAAATGCTAAAAGTTTGCATAAAAATGCTTTCCCCCACAAGCCAAGTTAAACATATCTGGCACCTCTTATCAAGGAACTGCAAAGTATGGAAACAATCCCCAAGAAGGGCTACTCCCATTTTCCCAACAAATGTTAATTCCAAGGCAGACACTGGACCTTTCCTGAAGATTTTAAAACCCGGGCGGACTCATGTGGGAGAATGTTCTATTTCATGTTTCCGTGGCACAATGGAGATTTGAACCCTGGCCTCCAGTCATACCACATTTCCGCACTAGGCTGTTATAGCGCTATGATTCCACTTTCAACATCCTATGGAATCCTGGGGTTTGCAGTTTCGGAAGGGGCCGGCTGGCCAGTCCCTCCTGAAACTGCAAACCCCAGGATTCCATAGGATGTTGAAAGTGGAATCATAGCGCTATAACAACCTAGCACAGAAATGGCTATAGACTATTGCTCAAACCACTATGCCACATTGGTTCCTATTGTGGATATGGCAGGGCATAAAGTAAAACAAAGTAGAAATCTCATATTAGAAATTTCATTGGGTAGTAATATCAGGTCTGAACAGTAATTTTGCTGTGAGAGTGTACTATTCTGACTTTTAACAAAATGTTCATTGTCATCTTGAGAGGAAAAATGAAATCAAAGCAGTGGCCCTCATGAATGGTTCTGAAGAAATGTAGCAGCCATTGGATAAGAGAATATGGATTAGTACCCTATTAAAGAAGAGCAAACAGAGTAGAAATAAATTGACAGATCTCACAATAGAAGAATGTAAAAAAATGAGACATCCCATTATTGTGTAATGGGACTGATACATTGGCTTTTCTGTTGTTTCTGAATGATCTTGAGCTAAAGTGTGTAATAAGAAATGAGATTTGCAGATAACATGATGCTGATTTATTTATGTTGGCTTAAAAAGGGGGGACACCAAAAAGCTCCAGAAGGTGGTGATAGGCATTAAAATGGCAAATATAAGTGACTATAAAATGATGCACATTGGAGCAGAAAACTCTACCATTAGAAGGAACCTAATGGACTCTGAGGCAGTGTTGTCTGTGTTGGGAAGAAAATTGTTTGGATTCACATTTCTACATGGACCTATGCATTTCAAATTTCCTAAGGTTGCCAGTAGAACAGACCATATCAGAAATGAAGCACAGTTTGATAACTTTTAGAAAGAAAAATGAAAGTGAAATCACACATACATTTCAAAATTTTTCACAAACACAGTTTAGTCAACCCCCCTCCCCTCAAAAAAAAAGTTGGGTATACAGAAAAAAAATTCAATATGATATAGGAATTGGAGGGGGGAGGAGCAGCTGTGTATCTGACCAACAAGATATCCACATTTCTAGCACTGACTGGCCAGAAAAGGGATCTTGGGTTAGGGTGGAAGCAAACTGTTCCCCCACTATGCAGCAGCTGTGAAGAAGAGAACATTATGACAAGAATAATTAAGGAAAGGATCAGAAATAGAATTGCTAATACTGTTATGTTCTGGTGTGAACCTATAGTGTGACCACTATAATATTGTTGAACTAGAAAAGGGGTAGGCAAGGGCAACCAAAATGATCATGGAGGAGGAACAATTCCTTTATATTTGAACTATTTAGTTTAGAGAAGACTTAAAGGTAAAAGGTAAGAGGGATATAACTGTAATACATAAAATCATGCATACCATGGGAGAAAGTGGAAATCAGAAAGTTTTTCCCCTTTGTTTATAATATTAGTACCCAGGCCATCCCATGTTGATGAAGGATGGGTCATTCAGGACAGGCAAAGAGAAGCATAATGAGTTTGCTTTTATAGCATGTATTGAGAGTTACTTATTGTTGTAAATAAAAAGGAAATTCAGAAGGGATAGGGAAAAAGGGGACAGAGAAATAGTCTTTTATATATTCTAGTTAAAAGATAAAGATAGCATATAGGTTCTTAATGTACAAAAGGTTAAAAGAGAACATGAGCAAGTTTGGCAAGTTAAAATACAAATACAAAATATATCAAAATATCAAGATATAATACAATACCACAATGAAGCAGGATATAATACAAGCTGAAGCAACAGCAGATCAGAGCAAATCAGGAAGAGCCTTTACAACTGCTACTAATTGGTCTTCTATAACACCAATAGACCAATTAACCCCATAATGACTAAAGTTGTAAGTCTTGTCAGTTCCAACACTTATGAGTGGAGAAGATTATCACTGGCTACAACTAGTCATGAGAGTCAGAGTAGTGGTTTTGAGTGTTGGACTGTGACCCTAGTGACCAGGTTCAATTCCCCACTCAGCTACAGAAACCCACTAGATAACCTTGAGCACTTAAAATACCCTCAGCCCCAGAAAACCCCGTGATATGTTCACTTTAGGGTTGCTCTAAATCAGAAAGAACTTGAAAGCACAGAAGCAACAGAGAACAACAGTGGTAAAGGGATGTTGCTGTCATTTCCTGCTTTGGAACTTTCCAAACAGGAGGCTGGACTAGATAGACTTTTGACAGGAGTCAGTAGAGCTGTTCTACTTTTTTGATCCCCAGTGTTAAGTTCTAAAAAACTTTTGAGAACAATGATCCAAACAGTCAGCTGTTTTAATATGGCTTGAATGTAATTCTATGTCTCACTACACAGATTTAAAGACCTCAGGTTCAATTGCATGGAAAAAATGTAACAGTTTGTCAGCTGATTTCAACCATACATATAGGATAGCAAT